>CM030362.1:104357429-104627429 GCA_017893485.1 Hemerocallis citrina
CGTCTTCGATGGGCTTTGCTTGCAGCCACGTCCGAGAGGGACGAGTTGAAGAACTTCATTCTTGAGAAAATCATGGAAATTACCTACTTGGGAGAGTTTGGTCTCAAGCACTTAGGCAAAACTCATCCGAATTGATCGGCTTGCACTTGTATGGTTCGTTGGAAGATTAGGGTCAAGGATGCGCAACTCAAGAAGAGGCTTGTTGAGCAGGTGGAGATCCATCGACTGAAATTATTACTTGAGGGGACACAGATCAGGAGTACCTCTTAGTCTCGCAACGAGTTAAATCGAGGGAAGTCATTCCACTAACTGGCCTTATGTCCGCTAGGGACGTCAAAAAACCCAGGGGATGCCCAGAGTGGGGTAGCCGGTTGTCACGCCCCGCTTCCCAAAATATGGAAGTACGAGCACGCGACTAAGGCACAATGAATGATATACATCATTCATAAGCTGTACATTTATAACTGAACAATATAATCATGATCAGAATCACGCATGAAATAAAATAATCACATAAATAGGGAATAAAATTAAGTAATCCACAAAATAACTAACATCTGAAAACATAAACTTCGGGTCAAAATGCTAGGATATACAATGTACAAAATAACAATAACAACGACTCAGGAAAAGCATAAAACAAATAAACTAGTGCAGCAAAATCCAACTTAATCCTCTAAAAGGTTTGATCGCCAAGTTCTTCTTTTGTACCTGCAAACTCAACATCTATAATTGGGGTGTGGGTGGGTGGGTGGGTGTGTGTGTTTGGGGTGTGGGGGTGGGGGAGGGGGTGCGTTAAAACATGCTACAAACTGCAAGTAGTATTAAGCAATTTGATAACGAGGTAACAAAGTATAACATAGAAAGAAGTAAGAACTGGCAATGCAATTACTGAAACAATATAATCATTGTGATGCAAGTGACAACTGAAGGCAAGTACAATCAAGACTTAAGGGTATGATCAATCATATATTTCTTCTCAGCATGTACCATATATTTCTCAGCAACTTTTATGTTTCATCTTATTGTAACATTTGAATACATATGTACGCATGCACGAGATACACACACAATCATTTAAAGAAATAATGATAAAGTTTGGATTTCTCCGATCACTTGGGTACTATTTAGGTTTTGGAGAATGAGGGCTATAATTAATGTGTACTATGATGGTTGGCTTGGTTTGTTATCTCATTTAAATTTGGAGATCTGTGTACTTAAACCTATGGTTCCACTATCAAATTTTATAAATCTGATTGTTGTGGATTATTGTATTGTCAATAACTTAAGGAGATGGGTCATTGAGAGAGAAGAAAAATGTCTTCTAAAATGGATGAAGAAGGTAACCATTGAAATACATGTTATTGAACATTCCACAGTTAATCAATATTTTTCTTCACTGTGTTAAATAAGATAAATAATGAAAGTAATATGATTATTCATATTTAAATAATTGCTTTAAACCACACTTATTAATGTAGGATGCAAGAAAAAAATAATATGTCATCTTTCCAACTCAATAAGGCAATTTCTACATGTGCACGATGTCAAAGATTTGAAATATTGCGGCAGAAAAAACTTCGTCCTATGAGGACACTCCTGACTTAGATCCACACAAAATTGAACGTGCGTTAAAAATTCTAAAGTTAAGACAAAAATGTTTGCGAAGTATTATGACAAATGATTTGTTTACCCGTATATCTGGAAAGAGGGTGAGATTCAACCTAGATACTCTAGATCAACACTATGATTTAATTTAAAATGTCCATCAAGAAAACAACATGTCAACAGTGGGTGATTCAGCCAATGAGAGATATGAAATAAATTCAGTGACATACAGTGCTTGGTGTGTTGGTGAATCATCAACCGTATAATTGTATTCAAATGATTAAAATAATAGTTATTGGCATGCAATGTTTTTAGATTTAAGAATCTCATAATGTCATCTTATTAGAGTTTATCAAAACCCTGATTATTCTTTTTTCTTTTATGTATAAGCTTATATCAATTCAAATTGGTTCATGCTGCTTTATAAGTAATTAACTTTTAATGTGATGCAATTAACTAAATTTTCATTTCATGTTTTCTTTTTATGTAGGCCGACATGTGATGTTTATGTGTGAAGAATTCAGTTACTCGATGATTTTAAATCCATGTTGAAATTACTAAAATCTTTTTATATCACTATGTTGAAATTAGTATACAATTTTCTTTGTTGGTTTTGTATTTACCTAGCTACAAACAATAGTTGGTTAGAAAATTAGTTTTGCATTTAAATTCTTTGGATTGGAGTCTTTTAACATCATGAACAATTTATTTAAGCCATCCGCTAGATATATAATTCTGATTTAAGTATTTGGTCAATTGAAAGATTATTGTGATTGAGTTTGGATGTGCCTTATTGCCGTCAAATGCTTGAATTTGGAGATTATGTTTTCTGTAACATCTTTACTACATAATTGTTGAATGTTTGATATATTAGATTATAATTTATAGGAAAAACATTGTATATATGGGTGATCTGCCAAATTTTTAATTTAATTGAATGTTATTGATATTTTAATATATCTTTAGATAAAATCTGTGCAATTTACACATGGGCTATACTAGTTATCTATTGATATGATTTGTTTTGAAACTATAAATGCACATTATTTAGTGCATGTGCAATATATATCTCTAATCTCTAATCTAATATTATAATAGGAGAGTTGGAGTTGTAATGTTGTCAACATACAAACCCGTGCGTTGCACGTACAACTCCAACTCTCCCATTAATTACAACGGAAACAAATAAATAAAAAAAATTTCACATATTTAAAACGTGCAACGCACGTGCAAAATAATTTTACAATATTTTTTTAATACCAAACATACACATATGTTCCACATACAACTCAAATTCTACCTATAAACACGTGCATTGCACGTACAAATTGTAGTTTTTTCTTCAAAATATTTTTACCAATTACGTGTAATGCATGTCAAACTCCAAAACTATTTCTTAACACGTAAATCGCACGTGCCAATCCTCCAATTCTTATCAAAACGTACACTGCATGTGAAAAATATTAAGAAGTTACTTAATTTAATTTAATTTAAACTATTCATCAGTCAAATCAATCAAACAAATAAATGGGTGGTGTATTTGCTCTGTATGACAACGAAAAATTTATTAGTGCTTTAGAGCATCTGTGGTCGTGGGCTAAATACCCAAATTTTGCAAAAAAATGAAAAAAGAGAGCTGCAATCGTCGTCCAAATACCCAAAATTTGGGTGTACGATGAATAGTGCTTTGCCAAATATAGCAGACGATTTGGCAAAAGCCAAAATATAGCTAACGACCTATTTTATTTTGTCCGTCAGTAGAGACGAAAGATAAAATTTCGTCTCGTAGGGGAGACGTACAAAAAGTGATTTAGGACGATGGATTAAACCCCGTTTAGAAAGGGGGGAAAAAAATTAAGACAATTCACAAGCCGCTAGATGCCAAAATAGGAGAATCAACACACTTGTCAATTCCCAATTGGCCTGCACTCCACAAAACCACCGACGGCTTATTACACATCGTCCGTTAAATGCGATTGTGAGATTGACGGGAGAAAATCTCCCGTCCTTGCATATTTTTTTTAAATAAAAAAAAAAAAAATAAACCGACGATGGATCATACCCCGTCCAAACTTCAGTTTAATTTTTTTAATGTTTTTTCGATTCAAAGACGGTACATAATTTTTCGTCCCGAAATATTTCTCAAACCGCACACTCTACGACGATAGACAATCTTTCGTCTTTTAAAAAAAAACAAACGACGAATCGAATATAGCTTTTAACGACTGCAGCAAGATTCTTTTTTTCCTATTTCTAATTGCTATTTACCCAAAATTTGACAAGTAACGAAACTACAGATGCTCTTATAATAGTAAGGATAAGTATTTTTATAAAGAAAAAATTTGGATTTGTTTATTTAAGAGAAGGAGAAAAGAAAGAAAGTGAAGGTATTGTGTTTTAATTTAAATCGAATTTGTATTTGATTTCGTTTTAGTTTAACTTTTATGTCATTTAAAAATAGTAGTTAGTTTTCTTTTCCTCTTTCTTTGAGAATAAATAAGAATAAACAAATATTTTATCGGCTGATAAGTGAGAACGAGAACGGATGCATAGGATTTTCTTTCTTTTTCTCTCTCTCGGTTTTTTTTTTTTTTTTTGGGGCGGGGGGGATCTTTTTAAAGGCAATTCATACGAGATCCTGGATCCACTTGTTTCCAAACCCGGATGCGCAACCCGTCCAATAAAATCAAGCGGTAACCTCACCCCAAAAGCTAACCGTCACCGGCTCCAACCCCAAACCCGATACAAACACCTCCCGGTAACCTTACCGCACAAAAGCGAAGCGCCTGAACTCAATTCCGCCTCTCTCTGCCTCAAATCCAGAGAGAGAAAGTCGAGGTCGAAGAAGAAGAAGAAGAAGAAGAAGAAGGGAGAGAAAGCGATGTCAGATTTGGACCGGCAAATAGAGCAGCTGAAACGATGCGAGCCGTTGAAGGAGTCGGAGGTGAAGGCGCTGTGCCTCAAAGCCATGGAGATCCTCGTCGAAGAGAGCAACGTTCAGAGAGTCGACGCTCCCGTCACCGTAAGATTCACAAAAAGCCCTGATCAATACCCTTTTTTTTGCTCTGTTTTAGCTGCCCTAGTTTTCAAAATTTTGATTAGGGTTTTTTCTGTTGGAAAATTGAAAATTTGGGGATTTGTGTTACTGTTGAGAGATACGAGAAGTTGGTGAGTGGGGATGTTGGAAAATTAGGAGGTTTGTTGGTTGGAAATGGAATTTTGGGGGGTTAGTGGGTTACTGTAAGGGTTTAAGTGTTGTTAGGGTTTTTGTTGGGGGGAAATGAGAAGTTGGTGAGTAGAATGGGGTTTTTTGAGTGAGTGTAGATCTGTTCTATGAGTGGATTGTTGAAGTTTGATTATTTGTCCTACTTGCTGATTGACACTGCGATTTGGCTAAGTTGAGCGAGTTCTTTCTTGGTCTTTTGGAGTGAGTTTTGGAGGAGTATAGTTTAGTTTAGTTAGCGTGATTTTGTCTTGGAGATTATGGAACTTTGTAGAATTTTAAGTTTCATGAAGAAGGTCTAAGTGTTTGACTATATGGAACTTGAAGAAATTCCTGCTTCACAAGGTTTGATACTAATAGGTCATATATGTGCATGTAAGATGGTTCCATATATGAGGTCTTAAAACAAGGGAGAGGTATCATGGAAATGCTTGAAACTTGGGTTATATAGATGTGAGAGGTTTTGTCAAGTTTCTAATTGTAGTTGTCCTCACACTTAACCCTTGTTTCTTTATATAATGGGAAAGTGAAGTAACCAATTGCCTTTAGCAATGTATGGCACTTATAGGAAGAGAAAGTCGGCGGGTAGTCAAGCTACCTTGTCTGTAATTTCTTTAGAAGATTGATCTACACCCACCCTAGTGCTGGGGTGGTTGATCTGGTTTTTGAATGATGATGATGATGATATATGTTTTTCTGATTAGAGGAAGTTAGTAATTTCACCATTTTGGGAAGCTGCAATCTCCCTTATCCACCTTCTAATTGTGTGCCATAGTTGTTAACTTCATGCTCTAGTCCACAAAGCAGACTCTTTTTTTCTCTTGAGCATGCCAAATGCAACCTTCAAGATGGAGTTATGAACATCAGTCTTATACTTGATAGATGTCTATTTTGAGGGGGTAGAAGTTTCTCAGTTATGGGAGGAGGTTGAGATGTGCTTTTTAGATGTTGTACATTGGTTCTATGAGTTGAATCACGAAGTTTCAAGTTTGATTGTTGTCTTGCTTGTTGGTCGAGGAGTTTGTAGCATTTTGGCGAAGAGTGGAGACAATTTACTCCCTCAATGTTTTGGAGTGATTTTGGGAGTAGTTTAATCTAGTGTTTGGTTTGTTGCAAGTGCAATTGCAAGCGAGAATATAAAATCGTGTGTCATGATTGCGTCCAATCATTGCCCACCAAACTTTGATTCAAGTATTATTTCCCTCCAAAATTGACATATAGAATTTGAAGGGCTATGATATAAAAAGTTTGGGGGACAATGATTGGATGCAATCATGACATGTGAGCACTTGCGAGTAACCAAACACGCGAGCTAGTGTGTGTTTGGTGGGAGATTGTGAGACTTCATAAGAGTGAAGTTTCATGAAGAAATTTTGAGCGTGTCTTCATGGAGCATTATGAAGAAGTTCTAAATGTGTCTCCATGAAACATTATGATATTTGGATTTCACAATGTTGCAAAACTGGTAGGTCCAGTATTTGAATGTAAGATAGGTTTGCAGTTGGGTTGCACTCCTTGTTTTTTTCCCTCTTGTGAACTTTATGAAATTCTTTTATTATTATTTGTGTACGATGAAAGTCCCAAACCTACTTTGTGAAATTCTAGAATTAAATATTTTTTATTAGGCTGTGCATTGTACAGTTCAAGGTCAAAAATTTCCAAATAAGCTTTGAAATCCAAAAACATTTTATACATTTTAAACATATTAAACTTGGGCAGGATGTAAGAGGTATCATCGAGTTTCTTGTAGTCAAACACATTATTAACTCACCTTGTCTCTAAATAGTGTGGAAGTTGAACTAACCAACTCCCTTCAATAGTGTATGGAAGCTATTGGAAGACAAAGGTTGTTTGGTGGGTGAAGCTATCTTCTTCATAGCTTCCCGACACACTTACTTTTATAGCCTCCCTAGTGTTGGTGAAGTTTATGCGTTGCAACAAAAATGATGTATATATTCTTAGTTGGGGAAAGTTAGTAACTCCACCATTTTGAAGAGCTGCAACCCCCGATTAACACCTACTGAACACTATAGTTGCAATTCCCCCTCTAGTGCACAAAATGGCTGGGTTTCAAGAGGATTCAAGAGATATCCTTTTCAGTGAGAATCTAATGTTCCAACAGTCAATTCTTGAGTAAATTAAAGATGAAGAGCAAAGTTATCTTGTTCTCATACTTAGATGCATCATACTTTTTCACAGAACAATTAAGAAAGATGTGAGGAAAACATCTCGTGAGTAGGTGATTAGACCTTGATAAATGACAAATGGCTCACTCCAATGTCGGAGTCATATTATATACAAGGTTTTAAATCTCGGATTCAGACTCGTCTCGGCTAGGGGTGTTTCGTCTCGGATCGGAGATATCGGAGGAGATCTCGAGAAAATGTGATTATCTCGAATGTTCGTTTCGGCATATTTTTTTTGTTACTAAATAAGATATTATATGTTCTGCATGTCATTTATCATATAAAATATTGTATAATATAACTAATAACATGAATCAACTACAATAAATATTTGTAGAATTTAACCACAATATAAAAGAGAATGTGATACCATATATATTGGCAAGATTTTATAAGCTTGTCCACCGTTTTCGCCTGGAAGTTTGCTAAATTTTGTGGGCAGCAGTACATGATTTTGCCATATTTCCAAAAAAATTTAATTTCACTTTTTGCCCGATTTTGTGGGGTATTAAGGTATGTAGCATTATTTTCTGTGGGAGTTTGTGGAATTCTGAATTTCACTGTGTTTTCCAGATTTTGTGAATTGTCCCACCGTTTCGGCCGATTTTGAGAAATTTTGAATTCTTATTGTTTTTGCCAAATTTTTTGGGCTTCCATCGTTTTCAGCTGATTTTCAAAAATTTTGAATTTACTATTTTGGTAACAAATTATTGATTATTGTCTACAGTTTTTGCCTGATTTTGAGAAATTTTGAAGTTAAATGTTGTGGCAGAATTTTGTGGGCAATCATTCTTTTATGGTTTTTGCTTAGATTTATGGTATAATCCACCATTATCCTGCGATTATTAGAATTTTTAAAATTGTTTTAGCCAAATTTTGTGGGCGATATAGTCATCTTTTTTTTGTCAATATTCAGATCTTTCGAATTTCACTCTTTTGGAAAGATTTTATAGACTATTGTCCACCGTTTTTGCCTGATTTTGAGAATTTGGAAGTTCAATGTTTTATGACTAGATTTTATAGGAACAGTTCACCGTTTTGCCATATTTTCAGAAATTTTCAATTCCACTATTTTGGTATGATTTTGTGGGCTTTAGTTCACTATTTTTGGCCGATTTTATGGAATTCTGAATTTCATTGTTTGTTAGATTTTGTGGGTCACAGTGCATTGTTTTTGGTCGATTTTGTGAAATTTTAGTGTCTTGGCCAGATATTCTGGGCTACAGTCCACCGTTTTTTTGCCAATATTGAGAAATTTTGAATTTCATTATTATTTTAAAATTTTATAGGCTATAGTCTATCATTTTCGGCCGAATTTGAGAAATTCTGCATTTCATTGTTTTGACAAAGATTTTGTGGCCAATTGTCCACTGTTTTTGCCTTGTTTTGAGAAATTCTGAAGTTTAATGTTTAGGCAAATGCTAATTTTGCCTGAACTTGAGTAGGTACAAGCTAATGTTTGTTTTGTTACTTTGGTTCAATCTTGTAAAAAGAATGGTGAAATTGAGAGGGATAGAATCAAAAAATAGCTGTCAAAGTAGACGATTATTGTATGATATTCAGTGAATTGAAAATAAAACTTCTGTAATGCTACCACTTGATTAGCAATACGTTGCATATCAAATGTTTATTGAAATAGTATGGACATGTGCAATGCGTGATGTAATTAAGAATAATGAAGCCATAGTTTTTGGTCCAAGTAGGACTAGGGTATAAAATCCCTAAGACAAATATGACAGTTAAACAGAGGAGATGGACTGAACATATACTAGTATGTAGTGAAAAAGCAATACTTTTCATCCTAGGATTATTTGTTCCCGAGTGTTTGCAATTCATTTGGTTATGATGAAAAGGAATACATTTGGTTAAATTCTATGATAGACTAGCTTGTAGTGAAAAAGCAATACATTTGGTTACTTACTTTTCTCTAAAGATGAACCTCATTAATTATATGTTCCTTGTTTTGGTCCTGCTTGTCCTTTTGCTTTCCTTTTTGGTCCTGATTGTAAATGGTTTGCAGAAAACATCTGTTTCCCACAAATATCAACATGCTTATGCATATAGACTACATGATTCTCGAAAGCCAATCGGGTACTGTGAGTCTCTGATTGAACCTTTCTCGAATAATGAACATGTTCTTCATTATTTGAAATGTGTCAGGAGATATGGGGAATTAAATTTAAAATAATACTGAACTTTTTGCTTATCCTGTCAGCCAAAGGACAAGCAAGACCAAAACTACTTAGATAAATTAAGTTATCTGTTAGCAATATGTTCCTCTTCGCAAATTCAATAGAATTTGATGTGAATAATGATTGTTAAAAATCATTTTTTTACTGTCCCACACAGATTGCTCCATTTGTTGCATTGCGAGTGTTTCTTCCTCTAAGAAAATAGTCAACCTAGTTCTCCTATAGCAATCTGGATTAAGTGGGAGATGATATAGAGGTTAATTTTATACTTCTGGTGGGTTGAAAGACCTTTTTTCCCTCTTCCATTTCAATGCGCTAAGTTAAAAAAAAAAAAAAAAAAAACTCTCTCTCGCCGTCTCTCTTGTACACTTTTCTTCCCAAACCGAAGAAGAAAAAAAACTAGTTGCAATCCCTTTTACTTTACCTCATATCTTCCAAACAGAACTAATTCTAGCTGCCATCAATCTCGATATCCCTCTTGATCTCTCCCCAAAGTAGAACCCTATAGGTTTACCTTTTAATGACATGGGAGAGAAATTGGTTGTAGAGGAGATATTCATTGAAGCAGAGATTGGATGAAGACTTAGATTAGAGTTAATGTAAAAGAGAGGAGGCATTCATGGAAGAAGAGGAAAGAAGAGAAGAGAGTTGTTGAAGAAGTGAAACTGGAGGTACTTAAGCATTATAATATCCGTTTTTAGCGGATGCATAATTTATTAAAGTTACTTCAATTAATCGCTTTAGATACTTCATATGCTCTTGGATTTACATGGTGTATATTTCATATATGTGCTCATGCAGTGCTTTTCACCACTACACTAAAGTTTAGTTTAGAACACCAACTGGCCAAAAAATTTGAATTTTGGTAGGAACCAAATCCTATTCAAGTTTCCCACTATGTTTGGAGAGCTTAAATATTAATCCTTCCTTTGCGAGTTACATTGATTTAACTCAATCTGCAGAGCAATTTAATTCATTTTGTGTGTGCGCGCTTTAATCTTTTTTATGTTTTAAGTATACAAGTCTATCTTTATATTTGAAACAAAGAGGACAGTAATCCAGCAGTTTATTACTATTAGTGATGATGACCTGATAAATATATTTCCAGTGTCTAGTTATTATCATAAAAAGAGTTGATGCAACTACTTTTAGTAACAGTCATTGACATTGTCTTATCAGATATGTGGAGATATCCATGGGCAGTTTTATGACATGAAAGAGTTGTTCAAAGTTGGTGGTGATTGCCCAAAGACAAACTACTTGTTTCTAGGGGATTTTGTTGATCGAGGATTTTATTCTGTTGAGACATTTTTACTTTTGCTGGCATTAAAGGTATGGGTGTTTTCACGTAGATTGTTAATCTTGGCCTATTTAATATGTGCTGGTCGGTTGTAAGTTGTCAAGCTTTTGAACATCATGCGTTTTTTTCTTCTAATTAATTTTTTTTATTAGAAAAACATCTGTCACCAATGAAAATTACTGAGGAGGTTAGCTCCAATGGAAAAGGGATACATTATGATCTATGTTGAATTTTCCTTTCTTTCGTACATTTTATATTTCGTTATTCCTCAGATAATTGATTTTTTTTCTTTCGTCTTAGTAATAGTGTGGATTTTAGGATTTTATCTTGTGTATTTACTTATTATGAATACTAACAGAAAGATGTTGGATGTTATCTTCTCTCGTGTTTTCCTTTGAAATAACACAATCAAAAAGGTCCTTCAAATTGTTGCCCATGCAGTACAAGCGCCACTTAGTTTCTTTTTCTCTCCCTCTCTCTCTCTGCCCCTCTTTAGTCTTTAGCCATTCCTCTAGCCTATATCCAGTTAGTTGAGATACTAATGCTTAAACAAGGACTCTCTCTCTCTCTCTCTCTCTCTCTGCTTCAGCTTCTACTCTCTCTCTTCCTCCCTTCCCCCACTCATCCACTAACCACAACTAACAGACCCCCAAAAAAATATGCTTGGTTTTAGTGTAGCAATGCCCATGTAGCTTTTAATGGTTTTAAATGGTCGATACGTGAATAACTGAAGGCACTCAACGTTATTATTAGTAAGAATTTCATCAGTATTCTCTTTTAACAGTCTTAACGAGCCATATGAAGAAATACCTGCCTAATTGTCTCTCCCTCATGGAGAGTAATTACATTTCTTATTTTGGTGTTTGTTAGTAATTAAACTAGTTATGATATGATGTAAATATTAAGGGAATGATAATCCAATAAAGGTATATGTATCATGGAAAATGCTGAACTTGGTAACCTACACTTAGGCTTAGTCTATATTTCTTTGCAGTCAACAATAGCAGAACTACCAAATCGGGAAGAGCTAGCATGTCTTATTTAATTTATTTACAAATGTTACTGTAACAATTCATTACTCTGTTGTCATGCATCTAGATCACTCAGGTTATTTATTCCTCTTTTACAGGTGAGGTATCCTGATCGTATAACCCTTATAAGAGGCAATCATGAGAGCCGTCAAATCACACAGGTTAGCTCTCTGTTGTTGAATCACACCTTTTCATTCTTGACATGTACAAGATGATTACCTCCCTTGTCACCCAGGTATATGGATTCTATGATGAGTGCCTACGAAAATATGGATCTGTAAATGTATGGAGATATTGCACCGATATATTTGATTACTTAAGGTATTGTGCTTCAATTCCTTTTTATCCTTCGTGTTATTATTTCTTAATTTATTATTCCTGTAAGTACCCTCACGCCTCTACCCTATGCTACTCGCCTATTACTTGGAGCTTAATAAGTATTCTATTAATAGGATTTCCTTCTGGAGGATAAAAACTTCATATATTCAATTTTTTCCATTGTATTCTTTCTTAAAGCCCCACACCTTCTCACCTTTCAATACTTGTCCACCTATATTTATATCAAATTTATATTACTTTCCCTGTTGCCCTTAGTTTAGCCAAATTTTCATAAATGAATGTTGGATTTTATTTATTTATTTATTTATTTATTTAAGTTTCCCCTTGTCCTCTAGATTAATTGAACCTGTTTCCACCTCTTCTGTTTTGTTCGAGATTGAATTCAACTTTCAAGTCTTTAGATAGTTGTATTAGATTGTTATTATAGAAACTTAATATATACATCATGCTGTTGTTGTTGGTTTTGTGTTCATGGTATTGTTTATGTTTGGTATAGGAAAATCATATCATTTTTGGTTTAACATACTTTGAAAATTAAAAGAGAAGCTAATTATGAAGTATAATATTTGACATGTACAACTCCAGAATTCCTTAAAAACTCCCAAATTTTGTATATTTTTGTACTTATTTTATTTTTGGAATATTGACCTATATTATCATGCTTTCCACCCCTATAATTTTTTTATGATGACAGTGATTTTCCTTATAATTCTCCACTTTGTTTCTAATGTATTTTTCTTTGTTTTCACTACAGTCTGTCAGCACTTATTGAAAATAAAATTTTTAGTGTTCATGGAGGTCTATCCCCTGCCATATCAACATTAGATCAGGTTTGTTGTGCTTTATTGATGGAAAAGTTCCCCCATTTTCTTCAATCTCTCATTGACAATAAAGAGTCTGATTGCTGAAACAGATTAGAACAATAGACCGGAAGCAGGAAGTACCTCATGATGGAGCCATGTGTGATCTAATGTGGTCGGATCCAGAAGATGTGGTTGATGGTTGGGGGTTGAGTCCAAGGGGTGCTGGCTTTTTGTTTGGGGGGAATGTGGTTACTTCTTTCAACCGCACAAATAATATAGATTACATATGCCGTGCTCATCAACTAGTAATGGAAGGGTATAAATGGATGTTCAATAATCAAATTGTAACTGTCTGGTCCGCACCAAATTATTGTTACAGGTATTTGTCTCATTACTTATCTTGGAAGTTTGAATAAAGATTCAAAACCTTTGGAACTAATAATGTAGTCTGTTCCATCCTTCTCTACGGTCCAGATATGTATAGAAATATATGGACATGAAAATGCCTATTTACATTGAATGAACATAGTTCTGGTTAGTTATGGTAATGCTTAGTTCTGGTTAGTTATGGTAAGGATGTAAAAGCTTAGATTCTATGTCAAGTTAGAACTTGGAAGTATATGTAGATATGTACTGACAGAAGCAACTAGCTTTGTTTATCTGTACTTATATTTACCAACTAAATTGTTGGACTATAATTAATTGGCCATCTAATAATTGGATATGTCTCCGAAGGTGAACAATAGACCTAAATGGACTTGAATTTAGTATTGAAGGATATGAATTTTTCAAAGCAGATGACCCTTAACACGCTGAAGAATGTAGAATATGGATTCAATGTGAACCCTTAAGCTTTCAGAGGCTTTGTTACCGTTTTGGGCAAAGATATGTGAACTTTTTTTATTTACATTACAAGGATATGATGTGAAGGGTCCAATGGATGATATTGTTGATACCTATATGCCTTTTAGTTTCATTTTCTAATGTTCCCAACTTCTTTTTATCTAGATGTGGTAATGTGGCTGCTATTCTTGAGCTGGATGAGAACCTGAACAAGCAATTTCGTGTTTTCGATGCTGCACCTCATGTTCGTATCAGTTCCCCCATTCAATTTTTATTTTTATTTTTATTTTTATTTATTTATTTATATTTTTTAAATTCCTTTTAAAGATGAAACTTTTTGCAGGAATCAAGAGGGGTTCCTTCTAAAAAACCAGCACCAGATTATTTCCTCTAGTCCAAGGGTGGACTTTGACCACCTTCCTCTGTTTGAACTTTTCCAGTTCACACATGTTTCATCAATTTTCATATGATCAAATTAGCTGAATCCCTCTAATATATTCTCAATATTTGGATATGAACATAGGCCAGAGGTGCTGTCGGATGCAAGATCAGTTTGGCTTGGTCGGTCGGTTGGTGTGTTTTTGCCCTGAATTTTTGTTTTTTTTATAAGGGTATGATTTATAATCTCTACTGTAAAGGAAAGAGATTTCGATAAAATGATGGAAGCTGCTGTGGCTGTTAGTGTGCTCGACACAGGGTTTGGAGGTGTACAAGTGATTAGCATAGGAAGGATTCTAGTGACTATTCATAGAGTTGGGATTAATATTGTTGTCTTTTATGTGAAATGTGAGCTGGGTTTGTACCCAATGAAACCGACAATGTTGTTCTTTTATTACGAGAAACCCTTTCTTCTCCCATTCTTCTTCTTTTAAGATGTGAAAAAGCTCTGTGGCAAATTTTTGCATTCATTCTAATTGCTGTACTCATTTTGAGTCATGGTAAAAAAGATGTCTTCTGAGTTAAATATATTAATGATTAATAATAAAGATTGCTTTGTGATAGGAACTTTGTTCTAATACAGTGTTAAAACCAAATGTCTATATGCTTAATGCAATGAATATCATGATAGTTGTTTGTACTGGTTTCATTCATCAAAATCATTTAAGTTTATATGTCTATTTCAATGGAAAGGGCTGACTGTTCAGAATGAGTTGATTACAGTCTAAGGAAGAGATCTGATTCATAGAATCTGGGCATTCAGTCACCTACTCATTTCCCACTGTTTTAACAAGCTCGCTGCATTGGGTCAAGCAATCATAGTTTGCCTTAAAAAGGACAACATAAGCAATAGTAGACAACCGCTGATCATTCTTTGCAGACTAATAGTAACAAGATGTGACTTGTAAGTTTGTAGTTCGAGATTTGTGAATCAATAATCATTGACTGATCATTTCAGGGTAAATTACTGTGGATTCAATTTTTTTTTTTTTTCTTTTTTCTGAACTTCACAACTATGAGCTCATTAACACGTTTGCCTACTATAAACTTGCTTTAAGAGTATCATTATTAATCATGCAATTATTTCAACAGAATGAACTCCTCTTGACTATCTTTTCCGTAAGATATGACTATTCTTGTGTGTCGAAATACATTTTGAGTACATACAACTTGATTACAAAGTTGACATTATTCTTTCTGTAACTTCCACATCTGCTAATATAACTGAAGAAAAGGAATATATTACTAAACCCCACATGAAGCAAAACCAAAAGCAACAAGTCATGTGCAGAAGAACATATGAAAGTAAAGGAGACCAAAAATAAAAAAAGTATACACATCCACCACCACCCCCCCCCCCCCCCCCCCCCCCCTATCTGTTAGCTTTTAAAAAAATGTACAGCTATAAAGCTCTTGTTACCATGAAGGCCAACACATGGGGTTCCCATACCAAACCACCTAACCATCTGCATGATCTCTGTGCTCTTCCTATGTCAAACCTAGCTGTCCTTGCTTCTTTTACATTAATCTCACTTGTCTTCCACCTCTTCTTTCTTCAACAATCCATATGAGAAGAAGATCAATCAGTTGAGATACCCATCTGAGAATTTTGTCGTCGAAAGATTGCGAGGTTAATTTGTTTGCAAATCTGAAGAGATTATGGGTTTGGGAAGGGGTTTGGTGAAGAGAGTCTTCTGTAAGAGCAAGTCTTCGATTGGCACCTACGATAATGTATGTATCAATGTATGTATGTATGTATGTTTAATAAACTTATCCTGGTATATATTGTGATTCTGTTTTGGTTTTGAATTGAATGATCAATGCTTGCATGCATGTTTCAGTCTCATCAGCACCATAGAAAGTTTGGAGTTGATAAGAGTAGGTGGAATTCAGTGAGACTCTATTTGTGTGGAGATGAGCTGAATTCGGTCCTTGTCGAGAATGATTCATCTTCAGTTAGGAATACTTTTGAAACAATATCTGTTATTCAACCAATCCAAGAAGATCATCGCAGATACAAAGATGAAGTAACAGTCACAAATGAAGATGAAGATGAAGATGAAGATGAAGATGAGGAGAAAGCAGCAACCATTATTCAGTCAGCATTCAGAGGCTTTATGGTATAATTATTTTCATCTGAAATTGGACAAGGTTCAGGGTAGTTAATTAGTTGCAGATAACAGAATGTCGATGATCAGGATATTTTCTCTGATAATTAATTAGTCAAGTTTTTCATGGTAGAAATTAATGTTCAGATTGTAGATAAGTGCCATCTCATTGCCCTTTTAGTTGTAATATTCCAGGCGAGGCAACGCTACCAAGAGATGGGAAGTTGTAGCAAAGATGATGGGAAGGGAGTGGTGGAAGATTATGCAAGTGTAGCTAATGAGGCTGCATCTATTGAAGTTTTGGTTGATGATTCTACTACTGAGAATTTTACCTTGTTTGAGGGAAATGGAGGAATTCAGCAAAGAGTGTTGCATAAGTCACCAAGTCAAGTTTACAGGCTCAAGGTAGTGTACATCTCTTGCTCGAACTAGATTAGATATAGTTTTTTTTTTTTTTTTTTTTTTTCTTTTTTCGTATGATTTTTTTTCTATAAATAATTTTGTATAGATTTTTTTATCTTATGTGCTTGTTCTTCCCTTAGGATAATGGGGGTATGAAATTTCTCTATATAACATGGAGGGGACTAGAAGTAACAATAGTTTTGATAGTATCAGTACATTCATGTACTAATTTATCATAGTTAGCCAAGGTTACTAAATGCATGTTGTTTTATACTTTTTTCTTGAGTAAAATGTATTGGTAATTTACACGTGTAAGAGCATCTGTAGTCATTTCGTTTAAAAATGGGTATATGGAAAATATAGAAATAGCAATTAGGAGGTAGCGCTGCTTTCGTCAATACCCAAAAAATGGCCTTTTTTTATCAGATGGCATATCATCTTCCGTCTGTGAAGAGCATTTTTTTTTTGTTTTGAGAAAAAGGTGACCTCGTCACCGCTTCATTAATAAAACATTAACGAAACAAGTAGTACAATAATTATACATCAATCCGTTCCTAAAACGGAACAGTCGAGAACGATTACAAATCTAAGCCTACATTCCTAACTAGTCCCTCCCCTAGCTACACTTGTAGACGAAGCATCTGCACCCTGTTCTCCCTCCTAACCCTCCAGAACTGATTTGAATTCCAAACAAATATAATTTGGCATTCAAAATCTATCGAACAATCACTCCACCCCAGAAAATCCGTCCACCTTCCCCCAAACGTCCACTGTGGTGTCACAACCACCGTCTGTTGCTGGCATGCTTACTCCTCTCTCCACGATGTTGTCGTCATGTGTCTGCCAAACTAATCCACCGCGATGCCATCTTTCGATTGCATCAAATCCAGTCCTCAACAGTAGCCGAACGTCACCGCCTATCAAATGAGATGCTTGTACTTTCCGTTTACTCCATCAATTATAGTTTGAGTTTCAAACAATATCTAGTTTGAAATTCAAATTACACCAAGAATTCTCCTCACATCTCCCCCCACTAAAATATGAATTTCAAGAATCTATGTTGAAATTCAACGTTCACGGAATCACCCCTACCACACTTCGAAACCAAATTGAATTTCGAAACTCTAATTCAAAATTCAAATTTGAATAACACAACCCTAATTCAAAATTCAAAAACTGAATTTCAAAATCCGGCTCCTCTTCCCCTCTCCATCATCCGCTCCGTACATCATCGAAGTCGAACTCACCTCCACTCCTACCAGAATTCCTGTCGTGCGCCCCAAACTGACAATCCTGAAAGACCCAACTGGGCATGAGATCCAGACCCAGTACAGTCTGAGCCAGGAGCTGGGGAGGGGAGAGTTTGGGGTAACCTACTTGTGCACCGACAAGGTGAATGGGATGAGCCCATCCCGTCGAAACCCCTCTCTACGAAACCCTCACCGGATGCCATCAACACTGCCGATTAGGCTGCGCGCTTAAATCGAACAGCTGCCGCAATCGCCCATCACCGGAACATCACGCCTCCCCCTCGCACCCTACTCCTCTCTAGACGGCGCCGCTCCGCCATCGACCTAGTCCCCTTAGTATCGAACCTCCTCGCCGCGCCGTCCCTCTCCAAAATATCACATCAGACGAAACGAGGTCGTCAACACACCGCTTCACACCTCTATGGCATCGGAGGGTTGAGAAGGGGGGGAAGGGGGAAGAGGATGGGGAGGACGAGGGAGTCCTCTCCCCTCCCCGATCAGTTCTAGAATTTGGGGTTTTTTTTGGGGGTTTTCTTTTTTTGGGAGCTTCTCTCTCTAGAATTTCTAGAGAGAGAAACTTTTTTTTTTGTCTGTCTGTCTGTAAAGAGTGTTGGAAAAGAAAAAAATTGACAAAGTGAAGGACGGGAGATGATCTCCCGTCCCTTCAAAAAAAGACAAAAAAAAATAAAAAAAATTGGGCCATTCTCAAACGGATGAACATCTGCCGTCTAGGCATTTTTAAATTTTTTTTAAAAATTTCTCAAACGGCAGAACAGCTGCCGTCTCTTCCAATTTTTGTTTTTTTTTTAAATTTTATTTTTTCTAGACAACATATTATTTGCCGTCCACTAAAAAAATGGGTTTTTTTTTCTCAAACGACATCTTCTTTCGATTTCTATAATATGTATATTGCCAAATCTTTTGCCAAATATAGCCGGGTACTGTACATCGAAAACCCAAAAATTGGATATTTAGAAAATGACTACTGAACGCTTTTTTTTCCCTATTTTTGCATATATAGAAAATGACTACAGGTGCTCTAATGCACTCTTTTGTTCGTAAATAGAGGGACTTAATTGCAATGATTTAAAAAGAGTAGGAACTTATTTGTCAATATGTATACTTTGAGGAACTTAGAGCATCCACTATGGTTGGAGTTAAATTTAGCAAAATTAACATTTGGAAAATAACTTTAAATGAAGAGAGTTGCAGTCGTTAGATCCAAATTTGGAAGCTTAGAAATAATTTAAAAATATACGGAACAATATCTTCCATCTCACCATTTTTTCTAAAAAATATAAAATAAGGACAGAAGATCATATACCGTCTGACAAAAAAAAAAAAAAAAACAACAACTTTTTGGGCCGGGCGGAAGATGATCTTCCGTCCATTTGAGCCATTTTTTTCTTTCTAATCCACTATCTTTTACGTTCTAATCCAATATCTTTTCTAATCCAATAAAAAATCCACTATCTTTTCCTTTCTAATCTTTTTTTTAATTTTTTTAAAAAATAGGCGGATGGAATAACTTATTCCGTCCGTCCATATTAAACAGAACAAGACTATTGTTGTCTATATACCCAAAATTTAGAATAGAAAGTAACAGTACCCTTCCAAATATAGTTGGGTATTTGAGAATATGCAAATTATAGAAGATGGAACATCTTGTTCCTTCTGGTTATTTTGTAAAATTATAATATGGATGGACGGAAGAAGTTATTCCGTCCGCCTATTTTTTTTAAATTAAAAAAAAATTAGAAAAGAAATGATAGTGGATTTTTTTATTCGATTAGAAAAGATAGTGGATTAAAAAGGATTAGAAAAGATAGTGGATTAGAAAAGAGAAGATAGTGGATTAAAAAGGATTAGAAAATAAAAGAGTAGATTAGAAA
The DNA here is from genome assembly GCA_017893485.1 of Hemerocallis citrina. Classification (NCBI taxonomy): domain Eukaryota; kingdom Viridiplantae; phylum Streptophyta; class Magnoliopsida; order Asparagales; family Asphodelaceae; genus Hemerocallis; species Hemerocallis citrina. The sequence continues at coordinate 104,377,045 of CM030362.1, forward strand.
TAAAAAAATGGCTCGAACGGAAGATGATCTTCCATTCGGCTCAAGAAGTTGTTTAAATTATTATTATTATTATTATTATTATTATTGTCAACGTCCTTGTTTTTTTATATTAAAAAATAAGGTTAGACGAAAGATGTTGTTCCATCTTATTTTAAAATTATTTCTAAACTTTCAAATTTGGCTCTAACAAGTGCAGCTATCTTCATTTAAAGCTATTTTCCAAATGTCACTTTTGCAAAGTTTTTTTTTTTTTTGATAGCATGGATAGAGCCTTAAGACTCCAACCCAATATATAAATAATAAAAAAGTCGTACACAAATAACAATTTTATAGGGAGTAAAACTGAGAAAAACTCAAAAATAATCAACCATACAACAGAAGACAGAACCAACAAGCAATGGAAATCATTGCTAAACAGTCCTAATCAGAAAAACATCAAATCGACTGACTCAACGACGCTAAAAAGCAGAGAGAGGTCAAAACAGCTGTAGAGGAAGCAGCATCAGGCTTAAGAAAAGACGACAACCCACGCTCACAAACCATGTAGCCCCATGCAGAGTAGATCGGGACTGACAGTCTCAACAGAGTCAGCAACAGCCACAACACAACGCAACGCAACCCACCACCAAAGGGAGGAAAGTCCCACCAAACAAAAATGAAGTAAGATGAACCTAGTAACAGGTAATAAGGGTGGGGAACTAAAGCTTGGCCTGAATGAAGCAAGGAAACAAGCCACAGACCAAGGTCGCCACCTGCACCAAACTAACCACAATATAGCCAAAGCAAAAGAGGGCCTAAACCCAAACTCATCAAATGCATGGGAACAAGCCGGACAAAGTGAGACAGAACGTAACCATCAGCACAAGCATCGGTCCAACAAATTGGGCAGCTAACTTAAAAGGAGAGGATCCGCACATAAACAAAAAGAATGTAACGCAATCGGAAGGTAAACAAACCAGGAAGAACGCCGGTAATAGATAAGTTAAAGAGCATACCAGTGCAGAGCATATTCAAGTATTACATAAGAGAGCAAAAAGCTATCAGGAGAGAAGATAACAGAGTAAGGAAAAGCAAAAACTAATACAAGATCAAAAGCCAACACCCCAAAAAGCCAGACCGCTCTGAACCCAGAAGCAGCGGAGCACAACCCGAACCCCCTTAAAGACAGGCCAAAAACAAAATGAACAAAGAGACACAACATCCACTGTCTCAGGCCTGCAAAGAAGAAAAGAAGGAGAATATTAGAGATTAGCAGAACCTGAAGGATAAGCATGAGAGTTAAAATAACGTAAAAAATATGCCGCCTCATCTAAGCGATGAAGGCTCATAGTTTCCACTTTATGTTGAGGTAAATAGGAGGGCCAGAGCTTAGTGAAGAACAAGAACTCATCAATAATAGAGTCAATAGGTCTAGAGGTATGGATAAAAATGTGCTTGTTTCTTTCCTTCCAAATAACCCAGATAATAGCCATGATAGAAAGTACCCAAGGTTTGCGAAATTCTTTTCTCACTAACTAAGTGTTCCAACTAGATAAGAAAGAGTTAGGTAGGGAAGGAACCTGCCAAGACTGAGTACAAATCTGCCATAACGGGCTAGTAAAAGGGCAATGTAAAAAAAGGTGATCAATGTCTTCATGACAATGAAGACACAAAGAACACAATTGACCAATAGCTAGATTCCTCTTGTTGAGAACCTTGACAGTTAAGAGTCTGTTGTTAAGGGCGAGCCAAGAGAGAATTTTAAGCTTTCAGCGGTGCACAACAGCTCCAAATGCAATTCGCGTAAGGAGAATTGACACCCCCATGGTTAAGGAAGTTATAAAAGGATTTAACAGAATAAGATCCTGAGCTGGTCCAAAGCCAAATGATATCTTCTTTTGGTTGCTAGGTGTAGTTGTTAAGGAGGGAAATAAGAAGATTGAAATCCGGTAATAGAGAGGGAGGGAGTACACTAGAGAAAGGGATGAGCCTCTGTTGTTGTTTGGACCGATAGATATTCTGCCACCGTGGCTGTAGGGTTGAGAGCAAACTGAAAGAGGGCCGGATAGGCGGACGCAAGCTTAAGATTGCCAATCCAAAGGTCAATCCAGAACTTGGTCCTCGAGTCATCAGCACAAACATGAAAGAAGCTACATTGAAAAGGAGCAGCTACTCTCCACACTCACTTCCAGAAAGGGGACGGTCTGGGAGAAAGAGAGGCAAAAATTCCAAACCCTCTGACGAAGAAAACATTTATTAGAAATCAGGCGGGCCGAGGGCAAGTGATCCTTTTTTAGCAATCACCATAACCATTTACCCAAAAGAGCTAAGTTTTGGTTCCTGAGATTAAGGACTCCCAAACTACCAGCAGCCTTAGAAGTGCATACAATCTTCCAATTATAGAGATGCGTACCAGCTCTATAATTATCATCACCTGACCAGAAGAAATTTCTTCTGATCTGATCAATCCTCTTGATAACCCAAGAGGGAACATAGAAAAAGGACATCATATACAAAGGAATAGAAGAAAGAACTGCGTTCACTAGGATCAATCTTCCTCCTCGAGAAAGATTCTTTCCCGCCTAAACGTTAAGTCTGGACTCAACTTTATCAATCATCGGGAGTCAGTCCGATTTATGCAACTTGCCCCATCTCAAAGGAATGCCAAGATAATTAACCGGGAAAGAGGAAGAGGCACAATTGAAGAATTGAGCAATCTCTAACTGGTGGTTGTTCAAACTGCCAAGCCAAAGAACAGAAGATTTATGAAAATTAATAGAAAAACCCGAAGCCTTTTCAAAGATATAGATAGGGAGTTTAAGGTTACGTAAGGTACACCCATTGGGTTTGGCAAAGATAATGGTGTCATCACCATATTGTAAGTTGAGGACCCCACGGAAGCTCTGGGTGCCGCCAAGCCCTTCGATGACATTAGCATCCCAAGCATGCCTAAGCAGTTTGCTGAAAACATCCGCAACAAGAGGGAATAAAAGGGAAGAAATTGGGTCACCCTGACGGAGACCACACCTACACTTGAATTTTTTGCCTTCCGATCCGTTAATCAGAATGGACGAAGTACCAGCAAAGAGACTGGACTTAATCCAGGCAATCCACTTGGGACCGAAACCCCAATGGAGGAGGATATCGAAAAGAAAGTCCCAACTCACTTTATCATAGGTCTTTTAAAAATCTAATTTTAACATAATGCTCTCAGAATTGGACCTATGGCATTCAGAAATAATTTCTTGGGCAGAAGCCACACTATCAAGAATAAAGCGATCCTTAATAAAACCCGTCTGGGCGGGATCAATAAGAGGGGGAATGACTAGACTTAGGTGGTTAGATAAAACTTTCATAATGATCTTAAACGTGGCATTGAGGAGGCTAATCGGTCGAAAATTGGTAATCGAATTAGCTCCCATGATATTGGGGATGAGAACAATGTAAGCGTAATTGATACGATCAAAGGAAAAGGAACCTTGGTGAAGGTCAGCGAACATCTCAAAGAGGTCATCTTTAAGGTATTCCCAAAATTTTTGGAAGAAGAAGGAGGGAAAGCCATCAGGGCCCGGAGCAGAGTCGCTTTTTAAGGAGAAAACAACGGATTTAATCTCCTCCGGGGTAAAAGGGGCTTCCAGGCTAAACAGATCATGGAAGTCCTGGCCGTAAAGCTAGGCCCAGTCAAGTTGAATGGATCAGGTTTTAGAAGACCCTAAAAGGTTTTTATAATAAAAAAAGGAAGGTAGCATGAAAATCTGAATCGGAGGTAAGCTCAATGCCGTTGTCAACAATGGCAGAGATGCGATTGCAACGTTGGCGATGAGAAACAAAATTGTGGAAAAAGGAGGTGTTACCATCACCCTCCTTGAGATCTTGGCCCTCTGTGCCCATCTAATATGATCGTTGTGAAGAATGGAAGCAAATTCACGTTTGCAGGAACTCTGTTCCTTACAGAGAGCATCAGAAATCGGACCAAGCTCTTCAAGCTTATCGATGATTCTATGGAGGAAAGGAAGATTTGCTTGAGAGCATTGGCATTAGTAAATCTTTCTTTGCCCCAGATCTTGCATCCATGTTTGATAGCATGGAGCTTAATCAGGATGCGACCAAGACCATGGGAGCCTGTAATAGAGGAGAGGCATTCAGTGATGAGATTCACGAAGACCTGGTCTTACAGCCAGAATTTTTCAAAACGGAATTTGAACGCTTTAAAGAAGTTATAGTTAGAGTGAAGAGTGATAGGAACATGGTCTGATGAGGGATTAGGCATAGCATAAGAGAAAGAGTTGTGGAAAAAGAAAATCCAATCATTAGAGACAAGGAACCGATCTAGTTTGGCCATCGACGGCGAAAGACGCATGTTAGACCAAGTAATGATCTTCCATTAAGAGGGAGATCAGATAAATTAAGCGAACGAATGCAATCATTAAAGCGGGAGGAGTCCTTGGTATTCAAGGCGTTCCCTGATCTTTCATGGGAAAATCTGGTAACGTTAAAGTCTCCACAAAATAGCCAGAAGCCGTTAATGTTGTTATGGAAAGAATTAAATTCATTTCAGAAAAGGTTGCGGCGCTCTGCGGTTGAGGGACTGTAAACCGAAACAACAGTGAGGCCATAATTGAATTCGTGCCAATGGAGACAAACTATAAGGAAAAAGGTTAAGCGTTGAACTGAAATCAAGGAAAAGAGGGAATCTTTAAAGCCAAATAAGATTCCACCACGCGTACCAATAGTGTTTAGGGAAATCCAGCTGGAGATAAAGGAACCACCTATGGAGCGTAGGAGAGCCGGGGAAGTAGAATCAAGTTTAGATTCATGAATGGAGATCATATCACAGTGAGAAGAAGTAATAAGATGGAACAATGCTTGTTGTTTAGACGCACATCGAAGACCTCAAATATTCCAGGAGATACTAATCATTAGCACGATTTGACTCATAAGCTCTCGAGAATTCATGGCGTCGAATGGAATCAAAGTCTAAGAAATGACTTGACTCAACAACAAACCCCATACTAGTCGCAAGAGCTAGCATGTCAGGGTTCGATAACGAGTCGAAGTGCACTTGGTAAATAGAGCCAAAGGATGATTGGTCAGAACTATCGGTGACGGGGGGGAATTTCCAAGTTTCGAATTTGAGCAGCTAGGGAAGCCTTCGACTCAGAAGATAAATGCGAAGTATTTTTTGCTCGAATTCGAGCACTAGAACGTATGATAGGAAACGATGATTTATGCTTCGGAGAGGATAAATGTCTCTTAGGCGCAACTACGGAGAGAATGCTAGATACCTTAACAGAAGAAACCTGAGTAGAATGCCCCTTTGTAGGAACGACATCTGCGGAGAGGGAGAGGGAAGGAAGGATAGTCTGGGCTGGTGTCTGTGGGCCCGAATCGAGAGTCCCAAGATTAGCGGGAATGGCGATATGGGTCGACGATGGAAGCAATAGAGAGGAAGAAGGAGTTTGAGAGGAGGTAGAATAGTGATCCTCTTCTAAGCGTCGAAGAGGATTGCAAGCCTTAAAGAGGGCGGCTGGCGATCGGCAGTAGAAGTTAGAGTAGTTAAAATTCGCAAGATTGTAATTAAGAACAAAATTAGTGGGGAAAGACTGAAAAGGGCGTAGACTAACAGCACGATAGCAAATAATAGAAATAACAGGCAGATTATAAATAGAAAAAACATACGGATAATCGGAAATGAGTACCTTGTGAAGAGAAGGAGGGTTCTGAAGCTCCGCCGCCTCTTTGGCAAGAAGATCATCTTGATTAGTCCAAGCATCCGACTTCGGAGAAGGAGATAAAGAGGATTTCGAGGGAGGCTGCTTAGATAAGGACACCGCAGAGGGAGAGCCTTGCACCACTTTTTTGTAATTATCCCAGTCAGCCGAGGACTTGGGATTGACCTCCCAAGCAGGCCATTTAGAATTAGAGGTAACCAACTGGCCTTCAGACTGGGATACTGGACGAGATACAGTAGTAGAAGGAACATTAGGAGGAAGTGCCTTAGTAGTGGGAGTAGGAGGGAGAGGAGGCTGAAGACCAGCCAAACAACCCATGGTGGAGGTATGTTGCTTCGCAGCAGAATGGGATGTGATATCAGGGTTAATCTAGACTAAATTTGGGGCTTCGATGGCGAGATATTGGAGCTGGCGGGTGAAGCACCACTACTACGGTGAAAGGAGAATTTCTTTTTAGAAAGTGACTTATGGCTGCCCCTGGGCTTAGCTGAAGGGATCGCAGGGAGAGAGGATACACCCTCAGCAAAATGCAAAGGAGGAGCATCTACAGATAAATGAGCTTTGGAGTCTCCTAGGAGAAGAGGCGCTTGAGCCGAATTGACAGAATGATTGTCATGATAATTGACCAAGATCGGGAAAAAGGACTGGCCGACTCGCAGAGAAAATGCCGCAACTCTATCTGGCGCTGGAGGACAGAGGAATTCGACTTCAACCTGGAGGCAGCCAGCAGCCAACAGAGATGTAGAAGAAGTACATGTCAAGTTGCCAATGCATTTGGCCATATCAGCGACTAGGCGAGGGCAATCGCAGAAGGGCGGAAGTCCCAAAAGAGTGACTTTGATAGGAGAAGGAATAAGAGCCGGGGGAGAGGAGCCTTGATGAACCCATTTGCGAATCGATAGATTGATGGAACCGATGGAAAAGGTTTAGATAGCAACCAAATCCTCAAGAGCTTTGGAGGTGGGGCAGTTGATAACAACGTCCTCGTTAGAGCATGCATTCACTGCCCACGTCCAGTTAGGCACGTTGCAAGTATTGCAGAGAAACAAGTCTAAGGAGTAATTGGAAATCGAACCTCCAAAGAGCGAAACCGCCCCATAACAATCAAGCTTATTTATTTTGGCAATAATATCAGGAGAGGGAACATAAACGAGAGTAACTTGAGGCTTAGCGGCCATGGGCGACGGATTAGACTGAGCAGGATTATAGAGAGCCGAGTGTATGGGGGGAACAAACCGCGGAGATGCGCTGCAAAGCGGGAGGGGTGGGAAGGAGAAGGGATTCAGCCGAGAGTTTAGCTTTCTTTGATTTATGAACTTTCCTATCCGAGAGCTTAACCTGAAGAGAAGGCAGGTCCAAAGCGGCTATAACCTGGTCGGAGATAGGAATGCCCAACGATAGACCCAGTAATTGTTGAAGAGAAAAACCTCGGTTTCGAGAGTGGCCCGATTTAAGGCAAAAAAGACATTTCATATTGAAAGAGCAGAATGCCTTGAAATGCCCCGGTTGAAGACACCGGAAGCAATGATGAACGCTTGAGGAAGAATGGGGAGAATACTGAGAAGGTGTAGAGGCGTGAGGTCGAAAAGGGCGGGGGAGAGATAAAGACGTGAACCCTAGAAAGTTCTGATTAACGGGCCGCTCATTGAGATGGCCCACAGGGAAAGAAATCTGTTTTTTTCATTGAGATGGCCCACAGGGAAAGAAATCTGTTTTTTTTTGCCCTTTTTTACAACTTCGACCCAGGATGAGCCCATGGTTTGGCCCAGGTCACTTTTGCAAAGTTTAACTCCATCGATAGTGGATACTCTTAGCATGCAAACACCCTTTCATACGTTGATAATATGCTTAAATATTTTATACGCGCATCCGTACGTAAAGTTTTCTACCTTCCTAAGGTGCGCATCCGCAGTGTCGCATAGTTCTCATATACAAATTTCCAAAATTATATAGGCGCATTAAGCATTTCTATGGGGTATGAAAATCAAAACCACTAAAAAATGCCTAAAATTTGTAGACTACAACGAGCATTAGTATAGGGTAGGGTCTTGCACTACTCAGGCCCAGATATGCTCCTCAATGGGTCCAAATATTGGATACAAGACCCTACCCGTGAGAAAGTCAAAAATATATTTTTTTGATAAAAGATGGACTAATCCATCGTTTCATTAACGAACGATCAAGAAAACAAAGTAGTACATAACCTGAATATTACATAACGGAAATTAAAAGGAAAGCAACAATAATCATAAACTAAACATCCTGCCCCCGCCGACGGTCCTAAAGCCCCATCACCGCTGGCGACAAAAACCACTCCATATAACCATCAGCGGACCCCATCATTCTTGTAGTAGCATGAGGTTGCCCTGGAAACCAAAGCCTGACTACTCCCCTTCAGCAATCCTGGATCTCTTTCTTGCCTCCTGAGCACCTGCCCAATCATGGATGAAAAGAAAAATTTTAAGCATGGACTGATGAAATCTGTATGAAGTATTGCGAAAAACGAAATCATTTCTTTCAAGCCATAAATTCCAAATCAATGCTGCAATTGCTATATCCCAAGACCTTTGATCTTCTAGTTTAATGAATGCTTCTCTAAATGACCCCCAAATTACTGATATAGAATTAGGAACTTAACTACACCCAAAACCCCTACTAACTATCTCCCAGGTAATTCTAGCTCTGGGACAACTAAAAAGAATGTGATTTCCGTCTTCTTCTGCCAAGGAGCATCTCCCACAAGTCGAGTCGATCTGCATGCCTTTCCTCCTAAGATTAGCTTTCGAAAGAATTGCGTTATTATATGCCAGCCAACAAAAAACTTTGACCCTGAAAGGAACAAGGGCCCCCCACATTACTGTTTGAGCTGGGCATCTAATACCTCCGTCATTGATCCACCTATACATGGATGAGACCGAAAACAGCTTAGAGTTATCTCTGTCCCACCATCTCTCGTCAGCTGAACTATTACCCAGACCTTCTTCCTGGGCAACAATTCTGTTCATCGCTTCGAATTGAGTCAAGGACTCCGCGCAAATGTTCTGGGACACTGTAAATTTTAGTTTCCCTCTCTTCCTCACGTCCTCTACTAAAAGATCTAGGTTGAGAGTTGCTTCCGCCGCCTTAGGAAATTGGTTCTGAAGGGTAGTCTTCCCACACCATTTGTCTTTCCAGAATCTGGTGTTCAGTCCGTTTCCTACTTTACATCTTGTGTTGGAGAAGAACATCTCTCCTTGCTTTGCTATGCCTTTCCAAATAGTGTATACTTTAGCCGACGTGCTTTTCCCTCCGTATCTAAACCTGCGCCTCTTCCGAAACTGAGCAAATGAGAAGCTCCACCACCCTTTGCGATTATTAGATATCTTCCACCACCACTTGTTCAGAAGGGCTTTGTTCATATCGTTAAGATCCATGATCCCCAGACCCCCAAATTTCCTTCTCTTGCAGACTCTTCCCCAGTTGACAAGATTGTAGCCTTTGTTCCCCTGGTCCGACCCTTTCCATAAAAAATGCCTTCTAAGCTTGTCGATACTGTTAATAACCCACTTAGGGAGCTCGAAGATAGACATAAGATAAAGTGGAATCGCACTAATTACAGAATTTAACAGTATGATCCTTCCTCCGAGGGTGAGGAACCTACTTTGCCACCCAGCTAACTTCTTTTGAATCTTAGCAATGAGAGGGGACCAATCCACCCTCAATAGGGCTCCCGGCCTGATTGGGGAACCCAAGTATTTGAATGGGTAATCGCTAATCTTGCATCCGAAAATTTCGGAAATTTCCTTCAGCAAATTAACCAGAAGATCAGTCATCGGAATAATAGAAGATTTGGCCAGGTTAACTTTGAGACCAGACCAACCTTGGAAACAGGCCAAGACCGCCTTCATGGCTCCGGCTTCTTCCACCGTCGCTTTTCCAAACAGAATTGTGTCGTCAGCATATTGAAGGATCGTCATTGGCTTATCGATACCCTTAATCTGAATCCCTTTGATAGTGTTGTTTTCCATAGCTCTTCTGATCATTTCCGCTAGACCATCTGCCACAATGGCAAAGAGAAGGGACGACAATGGATCCCCTTGGCGCATGCCCTTCTTACAGGCGATTTCTTTACCTAGCCATCCGTTAACCTGGATATTCGATTTGCCTCCTCGAATACACTTGCTCATCCAAGATCTCCATATAGTTCTAAAGCCTTTAAGTGCGAGTGCTTCCTCCACACAATCCCAAGAGACCGAATCGTAAGCCTTCTGAAAATCTAAATTGAGAATGTAGCCTTCAGCTTTTGTTCTATGGCCTCTATAAACAATTTCATAGGCGGAAGCAATACTATCCATGATGTCCCTTCCCTTAATGAACCAGCTTTGCGATTGGTCGACAATCTCGTTGAGGTGGGGGGCTAGTCTTTGGGCCAAAACTTTGGTGATTATCTTGAACGACCCGTTCAGCAAACTTATCGGCCTAAGATCTTCCTGGGAAACCACCTCGTTTTTCTTAGGCACAAGAATAATGATGGCATAATTTAATCTATCCAGATCTGCCGTTCCTGCGTAGACTTCGTGGAAAATGTTCATAAGGTCCACTCTGATGATGCTCCAATAAGTCTTGTAGAAGAAAATCGGTAACCCGTCCGGGCCTGGCGCCTTGTCCTGGCCAAGGTTCTTGATTGCATCTATAACTTCTGTTTCTTCAAAGCTCCCTTCGATACCCTCGCTCCCATCTATTCTGGAGGGCCCCCACATATCCTCGGCCAACGAACATCTGCCCTCAGGTTTGCTGCCTAATAAGTCGTGGAATACCTCGTCCAGATGCTCCTTGATGAGGTCTTCATTTTCAATCCAGGCGCCGTTGACCGACATTCCCGTGATGTGATTATGTCTCCGTCTCCCGTTAGCCATCTTGTGAAAATATTTAGTGTTAGCATCTCCTTCTCTAAGCCACTGAATCCTCGCTCTCTGTTGCCAGTAGATTTCCTCCATCTTTGCGATTTGCTGCATCTCCAGTCTTTTAATGGCCAGTTCGTCTTTCTCGCCCTCCTGAAGATCTCTATCTTCTTGTTCAGCTTCCAGACTAGCAATTCTGATCGCTAGCTCTTCCTTTTGAACACGGATGACGGACGATTTCCCTGTTGCCCAAATTTTAAGTTGCCTTCTAAGCCGCCTAGTTTTTTCAACCCAAATTCCGACTGCCGACGTCTGCTTCGTGGATCCGTTCCAAGAATCAGTTATGATTTGACGAGTTTCCTCACACAAAGTCCACGCTTTCTCGAATTTGAATCTGAACATATTCTTCCGTCCGCTTAGCCCACAGTCGATGACCAGTGGAAGGTGGTCAGATGTGTATCGAAGCGCCGTTTTGACCTTTGCTAATGGGTACTCTAGCTCCCATTCTTGAGACACCAGCACTCGATCTAGCTTAACTAATGTCGGATTACGCTGCATGTTTGACCAAGTGAATTTCCTGTCGGACATCTCTAGTTCCAATACATCTAGATCCTCTATCGTGTCGTTGAAGGAGTCTTGCTCCACCTGACTGTGTCCTCTTCCCCTATGTTCATCTTGGAATCTTGTGATGTTAAAATCTCCGCCTACAATCCAGGCTCCGCTCCATTTGTTCCTAATGACTTTTAATTCCCTCCAGAACTCTTGACGCTGCCTACAGTCGTACGGCCCATACACACTTGAAATAGTTTGGAACCAATTGTCACTTCTACGCCTTATTCTAATCGAAACCGTGAAGTTCCCGATGAAATCATCCACTATCTCGAACGTCGTGGCTCTAGCTCCTACCGCTATCCCCCCCGAATAGCCTCTAGCCTGTTTAAACCTCCAGTGAAAATCATCCAACCCCCTTATCGAATTGAATTCCTCTCCCGTTGGAAATTCAATTTTGGTTTCTTGAAATCCACAGATGTCAGGCCTAATCTTGCCAATAGTAACTCCAATAGCTTTTTTCTTATGTTTTTGACGCATCCCTCTAACGTTCCAGAAGACGTCAAAAATATATTACCCGTTCAGCTATTGAGTTTGGGTAATACCTGGACACCTTTTTTTTTTTTTCCTCTCAGAGTCCAGATCTTAAATGGGTCTTTGAAAATGTTTGTAATGGTAAGATATAAGCAAAACTGAAAATGACAAACCTATAATTCAAGAAAGTACAACATAATTAATCAATTAAAAAAAGGCTAAATTTTTTTTTAAAAAATCCACACTAAGTTTTGGGTCAGTTTAAAAAAACCTCATTAATTTTTTTGTAATAAAAAAAGTACACAAAATTTCAAAAAACTCTACTGGGTTAGTTAGGGTTAGTTCGGAGGGGGGGTTATTTATACATCTGTTTAGTTAAGTAATATTTTTTTAAACACAAATGAAAGATGAATGTGATTTTTTTAAACATAAATGATAGATGAAAGTGGTTTTTTTAAACCCAATCCTAACCCTAACTCTAACCCTAACTAACCCAGTGGATTTTTTTGAAATTTTGTGTTCTTTTTTTTTTTCAAAAAAACTTAGTGTGGTTTTTTAAACTGGTCCAAAACTTACTGTGGTTTTTTTAAATTTAGCCTTAAAAAAACAAGTTTCTCATAATTTTTTTTTGTAAGTATAGTTATAGGAGAACGACGAGGAATTTCTCGATCGTTGTATCCTACTACAAACTGATAGATTCACATCTCTATTTGCATTATCATCTTTCTTATGATTGCAGGAAGAGTGGGATGATAGCACATTAAGCAGTGACACACAAAGACTCAGAATCCAAAACAGACTCGAAGCAACAACTAGACGCGAACGAGCTCTAGCATATGCATTCTCACAACAGGTTCAAATGCATACATTACATCCCAAAACCTAACAACGATCATTAATTCCCAAAAATATATATATAACTCGTCAATCTTTTTTGTGTTCCCTAGTTGAGAATTTGCGCCACCAAAAAGAAACCAACCTGGTCTGATTCCACTACCGAGCCCTACACAGGATGGAGCTGGCTCGAAAGATGGATGGCGACAGAAGTCCCAGAGAATTTAGCAGCAGAGAAGTTAGAGCCTATCATATCTGACCGTAGATTGACAATGATTGTGAATAAGAGGCTGGATTTATCGTTTGAAGGGAAGGAGAGTTGCGGATCTAATGATGTGCCAGTCAATTTTGAAGGATCCTCATTGCCACCCTCTCAGATTCCTGGAGATAAGTATGGTCAAGTGAAGAACAAGCTTAAGGCTTCGAAAAGTGTGTCGCGTCGAAAGACAGTGCCGGAGTACCATCGACCACTGGGATCAACCAAAGTAAGTGTTCTTGGCTTGGTTGGTTTTCAAGTGTATGACAATCTTGCATTTGAATAATGGTTTATTACTTTTTGGTTTTTAGATAAACAGGAGAGTTTACTGTAAAGAAGCAGAGGAGAAAAGACACAACAAGCAACAGGTTCAGCCTGGAAGAATGGCAGAGACCAAAAGCAAAGATTAAGAAGGCATAACAATTTATATTAATATATATGATGACGAACGGACTTTTGGTTTTGGTGTCAACGGACGTGCAAACTACTGATGTTGCTATCAGTAGCTCGCAGGTCAATTCACATCAAAATTTTGTTGGCAACCGAAGGGGGCCCTATATATATAATATGAGCTATCTTTCATTGCAAATGTAAATGTTGTGCAAACGCGTGCAAACCACTTAACCCATCATTAATAATGACGGGTTAAGTGGTTTGCACGTTTGCAAACGCTACAAAAACGTTGGCAATGGAAGAAAGCTCTACATGAACTATATATATATATATATATATATATATATATATATATATATATATATCTCAGTAGCTCGCTGATCAATTCACATCAAAAGTTTGTTGGCAACCGAAGGGGGCCCTATATATATAATATGAGCTATCTTCCATTGCAAACGTAAATGTTGTGCAAACGCGTGCAAACCACTTAACACATCATTGACAGTGACGGGTTAAGTGGTTTGCACGTTTGCAAATGCTACAAAAACGTTTGCAATGGAAGAAAGCTATATATATATATATATATATATATATATATATATATATATATATATATATAACTTAATTATGAACATTCTTGTGGTAACAAGTATTATGTAAGTATATATTGTTTGAGTTTATTTAAAGCTGCAAGTCTTCGATACTCATCTTCAATATGAATCAAGACTACTGTTTGGATTGGTTTTTTAAAACTGTTTTCAGTTTTTTAAATTTTAAAATGTAAAAATTGTGTTTGTATAGGTGATTTTGCAAAATCATTTCTAAATTATTTTAAGAAACTGCTCATTTTAAAACCCGTTTTTACTAAACTCCAAAAACCAGTTTTATAAACTTTTTTTTCCTTTTCTTCATCTCTCCCAAAAAACGTCAAAAGTGGACAAAAAATTCAACGAAAAAATTGTTATCCAAACAAAAAGATTTGCTGTACTGACCCATTTTTTGAAAATATTTAGGGGTCTGACCCACTTTCGAAAATAATTAGCGATCTGATCCAGTTAAGAACTTAGAAGACTTGGCTCTCTGTCTCAAACATTTGTTAAGACACAATCGCAGTTTCCAATTGCGGCCAACGTTTGAACAAGGCCGCAGTTCCTAACTGCAAGCTCAGCTATTCAAAAAATAAACTGAGACTGCAGTTAGGAATAGCGGCATTAAGAAAAATATTTGAGAAGAAGGTGCAGTTCCCAACTGCAGCCTCATAATGAAAGCAGTTGCAGTTGGCTTTTGCGGCATCAACATGGCAAATTTTAGTCAAACCGTTGGAATAAGTTTGACCACTATTCTCCTATGAGGTATACTTTCAAAAACCAACTTATTTTGGGTAAAAATTCCATGAAACCCATCCATCCCATTTTGAGTAAATTACAAACATAGAATCTGCAATCATCAAAAGTGCCAGCAATAAAAATACAGATGCAATTATAATTACTAGTAATCTGCACGGATGATGTATGTTCTAATTTTTAAAAAAATTATATAATAAATAGTAAGACATAATATGGCCTCGAATTTGAGACATCTCTTAACTTATCGCATACTCTTTACAAATTATCAATATTGGCACAAACTTTTATTTTATATGAGTGACACTTTTGTAAATAATTTTGTCGTAAATAAATTTAAACGTTGAGAGTATTATGATAACTAACAACTTGAGTAAATTAATGGTTTATATAACTCACACTTAAAAATGAACTAGTAATATGCACGTTGATGCACGTTTTAATTAAATTTTTTATATAGTAATAAGAAGACATAATCTGGCCTCGAACCTGAGACCTCCCTTCACTCATCACATTTTCTTTAAAAATTTCCCCTAGTGGCACAAACTTTCATTTTATATGAGTGACACTTTATGTAAATAATTATGTCGTAAATAAATTTGAACTTTAAGGGTATTATAGTAACTAACAGCAGTTGAGTAAATGAATGGTTAATATAACTCTCACTTAAAAATGAATGCTTGAGATTAGATGGTTGAATGAATGTCTACAAATTACAGGTTGTCTACAAATGACAACCCCAACTCTCCCATGATAATATTAGAGATTTACAACCAAAGCAAAACAGGGATGCAGTCCAACTAAAATATCCATCATCATAACGGGTCCAAGATCCAATTTCTTCTGAAACCTGACCAAATCAGATACTGATAACGGTTCAGTACCTGCTCCCATCTTTTGGTGATTGGGGAGCAACTCTTTTGTGATAGCATCCACACCAATGGCTATTTTGACATGTTATTTTTAAATTTGGCACACCAAAAGGCAAAATTCTTTCACCCCCTTCATTGAGCAGATGCTAGCTGCTAGAGGCTTTGGCCCTAGCTGGTGCAGATGGATCAATACAATACTTCGTTCTACCAAATCCTCTGTTCTGGTTAATTAGGTAGGGGGAAAACTATTAACTCCAGGAGGGGTCTTAAGCAAGGTGACCCACTATCGCCTATGCTATTCATCCTGGCAGTTGATGTGATGGCCCAAATGCTGAGATGTGGAAGAAGCACTGGCACATTCTCCCAACTTCAACTTAGGGGTTTGTCCATACTCCAATTTGCTGACGACACTCTCATCTTCTGCAAAGGTGACGAACAAGAGGTGCTTCATTTAAAACTACTTATTCATATGTTCGCTAATATTTCGGGCCTTGACATCAATTTCACAAAATCATCCATTACCTATTTCGGGTCCTCTAGGGCCAAACTACCACCTTTCTCTCATATTCTGGGTTGCAAACAAGATTCACTACCCACCAAATATCTGGGCATGCCCTTAACCAGAGGCAAATTGAAGAAGAGGGATTGACAACCTCTTCTTTTAAAGATTGAGAAGAGAGATTGCCTACCTGGAAAGGACGATTGCTTTCTAGAGGAGGGAGACTGATCCTCATTAACTCTGTGCTTAGTGCCATGCCAACTTACTACGCTTCATTCTTTAAATTGCCCTAATGAGTTATAGCAAGAATCAACCAATTACGAAGCAGATTCTTTTGGGTGGGGGCTGATACCAACGCCTCTGGGGTCTCATGTACAAACTGGAAGCGCATATGTCAGCGCAAAAAACAAGGAGGCCTGGGTATCCTGAATCTTAACCAATTCAACAATGCCCTGCTTATGAAATGGTGGTGGAAACTCTTGTCTGAGAACTCTCTTGGCAGCCAAACTCTCAAATCCTTCTATTTCAATAGAACGTCCAACTCCTTCAGTTGCTCTGCTCACGCATCACATTTTTGGAAAAATATCTATAAACTTAAGGAGCAATTCCTTTAGGGGATTACTTGGCAATTGGAAGACGGAAAGTTGCTTAAATTTTGGACTTCGAATTGGATAGGAGGCCTTAGCATTTCCACTCTCTTCCCGGCATTGTTCAAGGCTGCTTGGAACAAAGATGCACCACTTTGCTCCCAAGGCCATCTTCAACATGGCAGATGGATTTGGAGACCAAGTCTAAACACTACTTCCTCTTCCTGCCTTATTCTTGAGAAAGATCAACTCCTGTAACTCATCTCCCAATTGCAACCATCTACACTTGGAAGCACTTTGGATCAGGGAATTACACAGTCAAATCAGCCTACGGCTTCTATAGCATCTCCGGCCTTACATCCCCCTATTTTTGCGCCTGTTGGAAGAGTTTGGTACCACTCAAATGCAAAAAATTTATCTGAATGTTGAGTTGGGAGATACTCAACTCCAAGGTTAGACTGCACTCCAAAGGATGGGAGGGTGATCAGACATGCACGGCTTGTGCATGCCCGGTTGAAACCACCTTCCATATTTTCTTTGAATGTCCGGTGGCTGTTCAAACTTGGGAACACTTCACACACCACTTCAACATTCCTAACTTACCTACATCCACTTCCGACTATTTCACACGATGGTGTTTTGACCCTCACAGTTACAAGTTCACACTCATGGCTTATGATTACAATTGCTGCTTGTTGGAGTATCTGGAATGCTAGAAATGATAGGACAAACATACTATGTATTACAGCCCCTAATTCACTTATCAAATAGTAGTCATACTAGTCAAACGGGACTCGTTACTCGTACCCATATAGCAAATGTCTACAAGTTGCTATATGTCTACATGTCCGGATGGTGGAAATGCAGTGCCCAATAGTAGCACACCATTTTTTTTCATATTTTGCTTGCAGTAAAATAATGCGAATATTAAATAGATTTCATTTCATGTCGATCTATATCAAGGTGCAGTACTAAACTGAAACTTCAAAGTCCAGTCTAATCAAAATAAACCACATTTAGCTAACAAGACTAACTAGTGCAGAAGATGATTAATAGTAAAAACTTACGATATATTTCGTTTTATTGTCAGTTGATGATACAACAAACTTTTACAACAATTATGGAAGTTCTACACGAGCCTCGATTTTTTTTTTTTTTTTTAATGTCAATTTTTGTCTGCAGAGATGGCTGGTAAAATCTTTCCAGTGCATGTTCCAAATCATACATTGTAGTCTTTTCCCTGTAAAATTCCATGACGTCAGTGTTGGAAGTTGAACAAAAGTAACAAATTTAAGAACATGGAAGTAACTACTCGAATGAAAAGAAATGAATCAGGGCTACCATCCTTAAGGATCGGCTGTCAACTGGGTATTCAATTAGTGCCAAATTCGTAAACAAAGTAAACTTTGGGGGAAAACGGCTTTCCATACTCCTGGCCACCTCCAAATTCTTCTAGACTAAGGAACTCTAGAAGGAACAAGATAACAAATTTCTTATAGTGAAATACATTCGACTGTGAGGCACAAATAAACCCCCAAGAGCAAGAATGTATTCCCAAAGTACCTTGTTTACCAAGATAATGCACACAAAAACTAGGATCTGAATCAATGAGAAGAACCGATATAGGAGTAAAACATGACATCGTTAAGAGGGAAAGGGGAGACGAAAGGGAAGGAGGGAGGTGCTCCAAAGATGTTAAGAGTATAAATTGGCCAAAAGGATAGTTATTACTATTACAGGATGAATTAGCTTCTTAAACTATAAATTTTGGAGTGAAAAGCCACACAGTAAATAAGATCAATTAGGAAATAAAATGCCAACTAATCAGAAAATCTCAAAATTTTCGAAGATATGGAACATATACTAGGCAACTAAGCACGTTAAGTTGTTTGAGAAAAACTAATTATATTAGGAGAAAGCAAATCTTTGTTCAACTCTACCTTGCAACAACCAGTAAGAATGACTTCGTCCCCATCTTCTAAGAATGCTTGAGTTGAACCATTTAGGTTAAGTGGCTTTTGAGCATTCCAGGTGCGCTCTAGCAAACATCCATATGATTCAGGATCCTGTTTCATGATTTGTACCAAAAGATCTCAGCAAAAATCAGGAGAATTTAGTACTTTTTAGTTACAGACTAACAGCTTATGACAAAAATAGCGCATGGATGATGAATAAGTTCTTTGATATCAGGTATTCAAGATCTTCACGTACAGGTCCACTGATAGTTCCAGTTCCAAGAAGATCGCCAGGCCTTGGGTTGCATCCATTTATTGTGTGATGTGCTAACTGTTGCGTTAAAGACCAATATCTGCTCAAAAATATATAGAGGATTAAGGATTTGTCGAAGAGCAAGGTGCTCGCAAGAAATTCAAATGAACAAATGAACAACAAATAAGGGACTTATCAGTCAACATGATAAATTTTATTTCACAATGAAGGCTAATCACAAGAACTTTATGTTCAATCAACAGAGCAGATCATAATCTTTGCCAATAAAATATCTATAGTAGTGCAACTAGCATAATGATAGGGATGTAAACTATAAGTTTATAACTTCAAGTAAGAAATTAACTCAATATAACTTAACTAGAATAGTTACAAAAGTTAGGATCTAGATCTGAATAGAAGTTCATCAAACAAAATCATATAATGATTCCATGGTATAATTTTATATCATGGTATACTTTTATATCATAATGATGTAATGTACTAAGTTTAGAGCAAAAAATAATTGATTTCTCTTTTTTTGGTGGGCAGCTAAGATAGATTAAATGAACATAGTCTAGAATGTACAAATGATATCCTACCAATATTGCCATTGATGATAATGTGTGGAGTTACCTACAAGATTTATCTTAAATTGAAAATCTTATGATGTAAAATGTAACCCTAAATAGAGAATTTTCAAGAATTTTAGAGGATTAATTTTACCAACATGTAATGCAGATCATGTTAGAAATTAAAACAGTTAATCGGTTCGATGGATTTTCAAGAACTGAAATAGTTTAACAAGCCCAATTAACGATTCAGTTCTGACAATCAATAATTATATCTCTAAGCGTTCTTAGCAAGTAAAAGATGCAATATTGATTTGTACTCTAATTAGCAAGTAGAAACGCTCACTCTCAATATTTGTGGACGACCGATAAATTAAATAATATTATAGAGATGATATATGGTTTCACAAAAAAATGGAGAAATGGAAAGAGGTTACCGAGTTCGAAGCAAGTTGCACTGGTGCTCGATTGACTGCAATGTCGGGCATATAGGAGGAAGGCGCCGCTATTGGGCAGGAGGTGGCAACGGCTGGTGATGTTGTCGGCGTCGATGGTCGGGACTGCGAGGGGCCCGAGGAGTAGGGTTTCAAAGTGAGGAGCTGGCATCGATGGGTAGTAGTGGACATGAGGGGGCTTCGGGTGATTTCGGGGAGGGAGAGAGAACAGGATGAAGGGCGGCTGTGGTGGTGAGTTCGGGGTCGAGGCGACGATGGGGTGGGGTAGGGAGGAGAAGTCGACAGAGGAGGGGCGACGGCGGTCGACGAGGTGGAGATGAGGCAGCAGGATGTGGGTCGGGTTCGGGATCGAAAGAAGAGGAAGAAGGGTAGGAGGGTTTCTTGAAGTGAGTTGGGGAAGAAGGTGAAGATTAGTGTAGGATTTGGATTTGGGGATTAGGGTTTAGGATTTTAATTTGGGAATTAGGATTTGAGATTTTAATTTGGGAATTTGGGAGTAGTTTTAGAGTTTATCACAAACCCTAAAATTTTATTAGGACTTCTCACAAACCCTAATAATTCTCTCAGTTGTCTCACAGAAAAAGAAGGATGAAGAGCAATAACTCAACACAATAATTTTGTTAATCAAGAATAGGCTCAAAACTCAAAATATATTGGCTGTATATTTTGAGTTTATATATAGGCTCAAAACAAATCTTGATACAAATCTCAAAATATTCTAAAATCTCAAAAATATTATAATGCATAAAGGAAAATGGTGCAAATTGTAAAACTACTACATAGGGCTAAATCTCAAAATAAACTAAACAGAATTGATGTCTTCATCATCTTAACTCTTGAAACTTGTAGAATTAGACATATCAGCCCCTTAATTTACAAATACTTTATATTTAGTCCCCTAATGAATGTTAATATATACTAGGTTCCTAAATCTGTTCAATTTATGCTTATGGATCCATCTAGGTTAGTTCACACATATTCAGTGACCTGACTTATAATTAATATAAAAGGATTTCACTATATAAATTTAACAAAAAATGCATTGTTGTAATATTTGGTTTGCTTTTAACCATGGTGGATCACATCAAATGCCAATTGGGCCAACGATCTATTTTAATATGAAAAAAAGACACAAAAGTCTTCATCAAAACAAAAATTATTATCTAATTCATGTACTTCTCCAACCTTTTTGACAAATACATATGTTAAGATGTCTTCATATATATTGTTCCCCATTAACTCATATATTTAAGTTATAGGGGAAATTTGGTTTCTCAGTACAAGAGCACCAAGTGTCGAAGAAGTCCTAAATTCAAACCTTGTCAATGACAATTCAAAATCATATTTGCTTTCCCCAATTTTTTCTGCTTGTCTATGTGTTGTGTCTTTGAAAGTGAGTCCCACACGAGAGTAGTTTAAGATCCTTGATGTACATAGTTGAACAACAATCCATTTGTTTAAAGCTCTAGATAAAAGAGGTTCAGAGAACAGGAATCAGGAACTAAGACACAAAAGGGACAAAAGAGTCTGCGGTAGTCCAGCCATCAAATTATTGCACTGAAAAACTTACAGATGATTAAAGTTGCTCTTTGTAACAAGTGATGGTTGCTGGTGCCCAGAGGGTTTAATCCAAACCAAGCAGTAAGAAGGACACGGACACAGAGAGAGAGAGAGATGAGTGAATCCATTCCACGATATCAGCTACTGAATTAAATACATTTGTCTTTATGCTAGAAAAGGCTTTCTAGTTTCTACAAGTACGGTTTTGAGAATTAGTTTCTGCATTAATACAAACCTGAAGAACCGTTTTTGACAAAATTTTATACAACTACATTTTCTAGAAAATTTTTGCCATGTTGAATTGGGGCACGCCATATAAAAAACAAAGGAAAAAGAAGTACTTGCCGTATCATGTTATGTAACAATTCAGTGCTAAGGAAAGTTTATTCCTCTATAAAAAAGTGGGGCCAATTATGATTTTATCATTGTGTTTCCTTCTGTATCCTACTTTTTAAAAATTAGGCATGTCCAATACCTTACGACACTCTGGACACTTGACGCTGTACCCTACGTCCAGGTAACACTACTAACACAAAGAATAAAAGAAAATGTAAATGAAGGATAAATGAAAAATACCTCTAGGGGAATGTCATAGTTTATATGCATTTTTTCGTACAGATATGGTATAGGTTGAGGTTCCTGCAGAAGACAGAAACTTTTTCAAAATTCAGTAATGGAAATGTGATCTAAAATATCAGTTTAGACAGTGAAGAAATACTTCCCCAGCCACGTAAGCAAGCAACGGATATACCATATCTTGAAATGTATATGGCACTATAGAACTACAAAAATTGAAACATTAAATTGAAACAAAAATTGAAACATTAAGCTGATTTAGGATTTTTCCAGTTCTGGTAGGACATGGCCAATTAATTTCCAGTGTGTTTTAGTTTACCTTCAAAAGACACTCCTTTTCCAGGTTGGATCATACCCCATCTAGCGCATAGCTGACAAGTTTCCACACTGTAACCAAGGCCGAATAACACACTCAGATAAACATATTTACGTACACAACCGCTCCACATAACATCACAGTTCAATAATACAAATGCTTCAAGATAGGATGCATTTATTGTTGTGACTATCATACATATAAGCAATAGGGTCTCTAATTGAGTGACAAGTTACAAGGGAAAAAAATTTGCTGCACCACCATCGCCCGCGATTCATATAAACCAATGGTTTCCACATGTCTCGAGAATATCTTGTAGGAGGCACACTTTTCAAAGCATATCCTAGTGTAAAAACCAACTGGCATAAACACCATGGTGGGGCAAATTTTCTTCCAGTCATGCATTAGTATATGCTTAATTAAAAGACCCGGAATTACTAGTCTTTAAAGATTTCCTTAATCACGTCAAGTACACATGACAACAAAACTTTCTTTGAATGATCGAAAGCTGTCTTACGAAAATAATACATTCCTAGCTTGTAATGTGCATCCTACTGCTCACTTTTCCCTTTAACCACAGAAGTTACAAAATGGCCTCAATAAAAGGAAAACGAAGACTTTAACAAAATCAGTTCTAAAAAATGGAATGTCAAGAAAAGTATATGTATATATAAAATATCAGAAATAAACACAAGATAGCAGAAACAGCAGATTCCTCCGAGTTGAGTTAGTTCATTGCTCCATGGCAACTTCAACCACATCATCAGATTCATCGACGATCATCTCATTTTTGAAGAGGACTTTAAGATACGGAACAACCTTGGGAAGAACTGGTAGGTCTGCAGCATTAACGCTCATCAAGTCAAAAGCGATACATGTCTTGTCCATGTAAGCCTCATCGAATACAGGGATTTTCGGGTATCTCTGGCTAAAATGGGTAAGAATGGTGCGATATGCGCCTGCCAATGTACCTACCTCAATTGCTTCCTCTGTTGTGCTGTGATTCTTCGCAACTGCTTCATCCTCCATGCCTTCCTCAAAAGTTGCCTGCAAAAATGACAAAAAAGACATTGGAGTCATGCTTTACCCAAATAAAACTGTGAAGAAATTCGCACCCAAAAGAAAAGAAAAGAAAAAAAACAGAGACTCCTGCATCTTATGTTGTTAGACAGTCTTGACAGTAATTCAATATTCATTTGTCCCAGAAGCTCAGACACAAATGTAAACCAATATGTAACACCACAAATTTGTAAGGAATAGGATAGAGATCTCCAGCTATAATATTATAATGTAATAGATCACAATTACACATAGTTTCAATCGTAATAACATCCAACAATATTATTTTGAGTTGCATATCCCAAGTAAGAGAAATCTTCAGTTGATGGAAAAAAGCTAGAAACCTCCCTATATTACTTGGTCATCCCGACATACCCCCCCCCCCCCCCCCCCCCCCCGGTGTTTTCTGGGTCAAAGCAGAAAACCCCCGGGGGGTCCTTCAGGTTGCAAGTTGTCCTACTTTTCTATTTACGCACATTGCACATGCCTACTTTAGACGATTTTACCCCTCCTCTTCATCTCCAACCTCCAACCTCCCAACTCCATTAAATACATTGATCCTCCAAACTCAAAACCCACAAAACCAAACTCCATTTAAATCCCCTTCACCTCCAAACTCCATTAACCCATTAAGAAATTTGAAATCAATGTTCTAGCCCTCCTCCTCCATTAGGTTATCAACTTAATGAACTTAAAAATTTGATCCTCTCCTTCATCCTCAACAAAACCCAAATCTGATTCTTTCCATCCCCATCTCCCTTTCCACACTATTTGGAACCATGTATGTGTGTAAGGTGTTTGTTATTAATTCCAATTAAAAGTAATGTGTTCGTATGAATTCATTGATCAGTTGTACATGTGAATGTTCAATTCATAACTCATAGATTTAAGTTACATTATCTGTGCATGTGTTTTTGTACTTTAAGCTAACATTTCATAACTCTTGAGTTTGTGCCAAAAACTGTAACTCCAAATGTATCATATAATTCATGCTTTTCATGAAGGAGATGGAGGAGATTTTAAATGAAGTTTGAAAGTTTTATGGGTTTAATGGAATCCAATGGAGTTCCAAGTTTGGAGATTCTATCTGTTCAATGGGTTCATAGGTTTTATGGAGTTCGGAGTTTGGAAGTTGGAGGCAGGAGAAGAAGGCGAGGGATAGAATTGTCCAAAATAAGCATTTGTTCCATGCATAAAATTAAAAAAATAACTTTGGGACCCCTGGGGGGCTTTTCTGCTTTGACAAAAGCCCAAGAGGGTTATGTGCGTTGACCAAGAAAAATGTGTGTTGGGGGGGGGGGGGGGGGGGGGGGGGGGGCATTTAATCCAAAAAGAAACTATAGTTTCACAGTTCATACAAACTTACAATAAATGAGAAACTCCACAATCATGAGAAACTGATAATAGTTTACAAGTGTAAACATGTGAAAATCTATGAAACTAATAAGTATCTGTGAAGTGTCGGGTGAGGTATGGCTTCATGATAAAAGTGTCCATGCTACACAACTCTCTTTTTTCTCAATCATTAAAGAGCAATGGAGAAGGAATCAAGCAGTTGAACCCAAAGACTTGAGAAGTATTTGTTGTAATTATCTATATCCATAAAAAAACTTTAAACCGTAAAGATATAAATTTGATAACAAGTTAAGACTACTAACCTCATGTATAAGAACTGTTGCATCGGTGGATGCATCAATTAGTGACTGACAGGGCCTGGTATCACCAGAATACACAAGCTTCCAACCTGGTATAATCTTCCCAACACCATTCATCCTCTCAGAAGCCTTCAGGACAATGCCAAAAGCTTGAGGGCAATGTATAACTGGCACACTATACAGAGCTTCTACACCAGCTTCATGTAGAACTTCCTTCACTCTCATTAACACAGGCTGAGCTGTAGGAGTATCGATAGGGCTCCCAGGTCTTCTCCAAACGCTTTGCATTTTACTACCTTTAGCAAATAGGGTAGGTTCCACAATAATATGTTTGGGAGAGGAATCTATACATGAATCTAGGGAAGATTCAGTTGTGTGCCTACAATCCAAGAACTGGATATCCAGCTCTTCAAGTCTAGAATAAGCATCCAAAAATCTCTTAAGTGGATGGGGCCCAATAACAAGCAGAGGTTTGTGAGGTACATCTTTCAATAATTGAGACCGAAGTGCAAGTATTCTAGCGATACCAGTATGATGATCAGCATGAATGTGAGAAATCCAGATCAATCTTAAAGCTTTCACCACAGTGTCAGCACCCTCTACGCCAAATCTAACACCAAAACATTGGGGTCAAGCCAACAAGACGTAAAAAATAGAAATTTTCTTTTGATGAATACATATTTCTCCTTGCCCTCTCTCTCTCTATATGCATGTGTGAGTCCTTGTAATTTTGGGTTATTTTTCGTACATATACTTCTCTAGTAAGGGTTACTACATACCAGATAAATGACTAATTAAAACTAATTTCAATAATTAAAACTAATGTTAAACTAAATTTCCTTAGCTTATAAAATCAATTTGCCCTTAAATTATTCATCTTGTTATAAAAATTTGTGAGAACCCATGAATAAAGAACCCCATGAAAGATCCGAAATGTTCAAAATGCCTCGGCTAGCCAAAGGATGCGAAATCAAGTTAAAGTTGTTTGTTTATACTTGAAAACATTACAAAATTGTATGGCCGAAGATATCTTTGCTCTTTTAACAAACATGATGGATGTGCAAATGGATTTCAAATAACTTGATTTCACATCCTTAGACTTAAGCTAGACTTCTAGCTAATATTTTCTAAATGATTCAAAGCTTGAAAGCTAACCGTGATTTAATTCATTAATGTTCAATATGCATATCAATTTTATTAAATGTTGT
Source organism: Hemerocallis citrina (assembly GCA_017893485.1). Lineage (NCBI taxonomy): Eukaryota > Viridiplantae > Streptophyta > Magnoliopsida > Asparagales > Asphodelaceae > Hemerocallis > Hemerocallis citrina. The sequence goes on from CM030362.1 coordinate 104,403,109, forward strand.
TCGAAATAAGGGTGTACTTGCAAAATAGCCCAAAACACACATATACTAAGGCTAGAAGAAATATGTAATTGCATAAAATACAAGTACATATATGTTAAATTTTACTTTAAACTAACCTTCTTTTTAACTGCCCTAAAGTTCCCTCCCCACAATCAAGAAGTATACTTCCCTTCGAGAAAAGATTGACAATTATGGAAGTAACATTGCGATATTTGGATGGTTGTGATGAACCTGTACCCAGTAAAACAATTTCCATGTCTTCCCTCGATATATTATCCAAGCAAGGTGGAATATCATAAGCCGGATTATTCCCTTTCCTTTCATTGCCATTGACAAAAGGAATATTATTCTCTTCACTAGGACTGCAAGAAGCTTCATTCATATATGGTTCCTCCACCATAATTATATTGTGATCTTTTGGAGGCATCACAGTTTTACTATCTGCAGTCCAAAACTGACTGACATGTTTGGAAACGTCAACTATTTCAGGAATGTCTAAAAGAAGCTCATCAACAATCTGTGTGTAATTATGAGAGGTAGGAATGGCAGAAAGGTCCGGCCCGAGTTGAGCCAAGGGCCGGAGATGAAACTGCAAGAAAGGCAAAAGAAATATTAGTGAAAGGAGGGTAGCTTACATTAATTTGATATTCAATATTAGCTAAATAACATTGTTTCCAAAAGTACCAATACCTTCTAATTACTCGTAACAGAAAAGTTTTCTTTTACTTCTTTTATTAAGTAAAATTACATGTCATAAGTGAATTACAAATGGGAATAAAATAAAGAAATTGGTAGATAATCTGATATAATCAAATGGTAGATATGGTGGTACAAATGAAGAAGAAAAATTGGTAGCTACAGTAGATGTCGAGTGTACGAAAAACAGCAGTTTTTCTTTCATGAACAAAGGTAGGTGCAAATTCACTACCAGTACAAGATGATCAGCTTATGCATCCGGATTGTAAATTGAACAAAATTACAATATTATTTAACTATTTGGCTGTGACCTACAATTATAAACTGTTAAATGCTTTCTGAATGGAGAAAAGTTTCAAAGTATGTATGTACCCACCACTTTCTATGTAATATACTAGTATGTAGAACTACCAGGAAGAGAGAGTTCAATGTTATCATCTATATGTGACAGAAAGAACAAACAAATTATATTTGCACATACACATACATATTTGCAACATCATGGATTGTATTTTCTAATTTATATCTTCCTGGCTGAGTGAAAACATTTCTTAGGTAGGGTGGCACCTGATGTAAACTTAACCCTAAGTAGAGAATTTCCTAGAAGTCTAAAAGATTAAGTTTACCAATATGTAATGCACATTAAGTCAGAAATAAAAACAATTAATCGGTTCGATGGATTTTCAAGATATGAAATAGTTAAACAAGCTCAATTAAAGATTCACGTCTAACAATCAACAATCTCTAATATTATAATGAGAGAGTTAGGGTTGTCATTTGTCAACATACAAACCCGTGCGTTGCACGTGCAACTCCAACTCTCCCATTAATTACAACAAAAGAAAACAAATAAAAAAAATTCCACCTATTTAAAACGTGCAACGCACGTGCAAAACAATTTTATAATATTTTTAACACTAAACATACACATATGTTGCACGTACAACTCAAATTCTACTTATAAACACGTGCATTGCACGTACAAATTGTAGATATTCCTTCAAAATATTTTTTCCAATTACGTGCAACGCACGTCCAACTCCAAAACTATTTCTTAACACGTACATCGCACGTGAAAATCCTCCCATCCTTATCAGAATGTGCATCGCACGTGAAAAATACTAGTTATACTTAATCATTTTTAGCAAGTAAGATATGCAATAAAAATTTGTACCCTATTTAGCAAGCGGAAGCACACTTTCAATATTTGTGGACGACAGATAAATCAAATAATATTCTAGAGATGCTAAAGCAGTATCACAAATAGTTGAGAAGTGAAAAAAAGTTACCGAGTTCCTAGACAGAATTACGATGTTGCTGGCTTTGAATCTGGATCTGACCCAAACACAGTTGATCTGCAGTGGATGAAGGCAGTGAGGGGAAGGACTGCCGGGGTTGATGGCATCGAGGAGGTGCAGTGGTTTGGAGAAGGTGGCTGCGGTGGTCATGCAGGGGGGGAGTGCAACAACAAAAAGTGGAGGGAGCCAGGCTGTCGAGTGGGGTTTGGGTGACGGTGCGGCGGCTGCGATGGTGGATGGCAGCATCGGTGGGGCAGGGAGATGAGGGGCTGCAGTCGAGGGAAGGTTCAACAATGGCGAGGCTCGGGGGTTGCGCGACTATGGAGGAGTCGCGAAAGGGGTTGAAGACAAAGTCGATGGCGGTAATGGGCTTTCGGGTAGGGACAGTGGTGGTTCGAACAGCAGAGAGGATGATGACAGTGGGTTGGCAGATGGGTTTCGGGAACGGGGCAGAGGAAGAGGAAGGAGAGAGGGAAGATTAGATAATGGTTTAATTAATTAGGGTTAGCATTTTTAATTTGGGGATTTGGGGGTATAATTAGAGCTTCTCACAAATCCTAATACTTTTTAAGATTTCTCACAAACCTTAATAATTTCTTATGGTCTCACACTCGCAAGAAAAAAAAAGCAAAGCAATAACTCAACACAATAATTTTTTTAATCAAGAATAACATACTTTCTCATTATTATTCTCAAGGTCTATATATAGGCCCAAAATAAATCTCAATACAAATCTTTAAAATATAATGCATAAAATAAAGGGTGCAAATTGTAAAACTACTACATATAGCTAAATCTCAAAATAAAACAAAACAGAACTGATGTCCTCATCATTCTCTCCGGGTGGAATAGAGCTCAACCCAGTCGAGTCAAAACCAGTGATGATGTCATAGTGCTCCAAAAGATCTGGATCCAAGTGCTGGAGCTCTTCAAGATCAATCCAAGTGTCTTCCAACTTCAGCTTTTTCTTCCATCTCACCAAATACCTACGAATACCACCATCTCTACTAGTAGAGATTATCTGATCATCTAAAATATTATCCACTTTGTCTATCGGTGGGTAATTAGTATCAGGTAAAAGGAAAAATATGGGAATCTCACGATTAGGCTGCAGGGTAGACTCATCTATAAGAAAATTTCTATGATTAAATTGAGTCTTCATAGAGTACTAGATCCTCAATATTGAAAGTCTTACTTATACCAAAACCTTTAGGAAGGTCAATTACAGGCATTATTATTGATTTTATGCAGAATTTTAAATGGGCCTGTAGCACGTATGTTCAAGTTCTTAACGGATCCATCTGGAGACCGTTCCGGACGAATCCGAACCAACACTTCATCACCAATATCAAAAGTTATAAATTTCCTTCTAGTAACTGCTATTAACTTGCAGTTAAAATTATTCTCATTAATTTTCTTGAAAATTATTTTATGCAAATCATGAATGCAGGATGCAAATGTGGATGCAAACTCAGTGATTCTAGGATGTTCTAACATAGGGATAAAATCTATAGGTTTCCAAGTGACTTGGGAAGGGATGGGTGACTCAGGTACATTCAATGGAGGTAATTGGATCGACCGAATACAACTGAGAGACTGGTAATCCTTTTCTTCACCGAAGTCATCACTTACATGAGGTTCATAGGTAAACTCATTGTCGAGCTCATTGGCAATGACAAGGATACCTTCTATGATATTGATCCTACTAGGGCTGGGACAGTTGCCAACAACATGGTTGTATCCCTTGCATTTATAGCACTTGGTGAGATGATTAATCGTAGAGTAGTCTCTTTTAGTGTTCTTACCTGTGGTCATTTCTAAGTGAACAGGGGTTTGAAGTAGGCTTGCTTGGGTAAGACTTGTTGGGATACTAAAGAGAGAAGGGCTCAGATATAGAAGGATCCGGAGAGGTCATTCTAGAGGAATGAACTCTCGAATCGTTGGATTTATAATGGAAACTTGCTTTAAGAGAATCCATATCAAAGATAAGGGCATAAGCTGCTGCCAATGAATCAATATTTCTATGAATTAGCGTGTTCCTAAAATCGGCTCGTAATCCAGCTCTGAACCTAAAGAGAATTTGTTCTTCACTCTCTTTATATAAGGCATTGCACCGAATAAGAAAGTCGTTAAACTTATCAACATACTCTTGAGTGGATTTGCTTCCTTGATAGAGTTGGTTTCACAAATCTAGCAACAGGGTGTGGAACGATAACGGCACATATCTCTCAGTGAGCTTCTCTTTCATGGCTTCCCAAGTGGCTATGGGTGCCAGGCCTTGGCCTCTACGGGCGTGTTCAAGATTGGTCTAATATTGCTGAGCTTTACCAGTCAATTCCGTAGTGGCAAATTTAATCATCAGGGCTTCGCTCATGTCAAACCACACAAAGTAATGGTCCATGGCACGGATCCAATCGAGATAAGCTTGGGGTTTCCATACGGCCTTCAAAGTGGGGAACGTCAGCCTTAACGTTCTTCTTGTATTGTTCGTCAGGGTCCCATCTTGATGTCGGTCGTCACGATCATTTCCCTTGAGGGAACTGACAATGAAGCTCGGGGGCAACATTTCGATTCAATTCCACTTTCTCAAGCCTCTGATTGATATTGGCAAGAGTTGCTTGAATGGCAGCGAGGGTAGTGGAAATATTAGAGTTGTTTATTTCAGTGCGAGGAGTGGCTTGCTAAATTCTAGGGGTCGTGGTGACGTGTGTTTTCTGAAATTTGGGAAAACATGTCCTTAATGCACCTAAAATGATTTTTTTTAACGATAGAAGAGCGATTCCTAAATAAATGCACAAATTATGACTAAATGATACAAGAACTAAGGTTTTAAAAACTTGACTCTGATACCAAAATGATGTAAACTTAACCCTAAGTAGAGAATTTTCAAAAAGTCTAAAAGATTAAGTTTACCAACATATAATGCAGATCAAGTCAGAAATTAAAACTTTTAATCGGTTCGATGGATTTTCAAGATATGAAAATGTTTAACAAGCCCAATTAAAGATTCATGTCTAACAATCAACAATTATACATAATCGTTTTTAGCAAATAAGATATGCAATAAAGATTTGTACCCTATTTAGCAAGTGGAAGCACATACTCTCAATATTTGTGAGCGACAGATAAATCAAACAATATTTTAGAGATGCTAAAGCAGTATCACAAATAGTTAAGAAGTGGAAAGAAGTTACCGAGTTCGTAGACAGGTTTACGATGTTGCTGGCTTTGAATCTAGATCTGACCCAAACACAGTTGATCTGCGGTGGATGAAGGCAGTGAAGGGAAGGACTGTCGGGGTTGATGGCGTTGAGGAGGTGCAGTGGTTTGGAGAAGGTGGCTGCGATGGTTGTGCAGGGGGGAGTGCAGCAACAAAAAGTGGAGGGAGCCAGGCTGTCGAGTGGGGTTCGGGTGATGGTGTTGCGGCTGTGATGGTGGATGGCAGCAGTGGGGCATGGAGATGAGGGGTTGCAGTCGGGGGAGGTGCAACAATGGCGATGCTTGGGGGTTGCGCGACTGTGGAGGAGTTGCGAAGGTGGTTGAAGGCGAAGTCGATGACGGTGATAGGCTCTCGGGTGGGGACAATGGTGGTTCGAGCGGTAGGGGGGATGATGACAGTGAGTTGGAGGATGGGTTTCGAGAACGGGGCAGAGGAAGAGGAAGGAGATGGAAGATTTAATTAATTAGTGTTTGGGTTTTTAATTTGGGGATTTGGGTGTAATTAGAACTTCTCACAAACTCTAATACTTTCTTAAGATTTCTCACAAACCCTAATAATTTTTATGCTCTCATACGCACAAGAAAAAAAAATGCAGAGCAATAACTTAACACAATAATTTTTTTAATCAAGAATAGCATACATTCTCACTATTCTCAAGGCCGATATATTGGCTTAAAACAAACTCAATACGAATTTTCAAAATATTCTAATGCATAAAATAAAGGGTGCAAATTGCAAAACTACTACATATGGCTAAATCTCAAAATAAAACAAAACAAAACTGATGTCCTCATCAGCACCCTACCTACACTAATCATATATATATATATATATATATATATAAGAGGGTGATCGTGTGAGACTGATGTAAACTTAACCCTAATTCTAAATAGAGAATTTTCAAGAATATTAAAAGATTAAGTTTACCAACACGTAATGCAGATTAAGTTAGAAATTATAACTATTGATTGGTTTGATGGATTTTCAAGATGTGAAATAGTTTAACAAGCCCAATTAAAAATTCAATCCTATCAATCAACAATAATACTTATCGTTCTTATCATGTAAGATATTCAATAAAGATTTGTACACTAATAGGTAAGTAAAACACACTCAATATTTGTGGACGACAGATAAATCAAATAATATTATAGAAATGACAGATGGTATCACAAATAAATGAAAAGTGGAAAGAGTTTACCGAGTTGTGATGAAAGTGTCATGAAGTTGCTGGATTGGAACAATTGGTGGCGCTAGGAGTGCGGGCAGCCGTCAATGGAGGCCGCGAGGGCCGTCGCCGAGATGTAAAGGAGGAGCAGCGAGGGGTGCATCGGAGGCAGGTGATGGATGCGTCGGTTGTGGGGGTTGGGGCAGTAGCAGGGGCAACGGAGGGAGGAGTCGATGGTGGAGAAGAGGGGGCTTCGGCGGTCAACTGGCGACGGGGTTTTGACGGTGGAGGTTGCAGGCGAAGGTCGAGACTGGGGGGTGGCGAGGAGGAGTGCGGGGATGAGTCGGGGTTGGGTCAGTATTCTAAAAGTCGCTAGGCAGTAGTCGGGCGGCCGATGGGGGCCTAACGCCTAGACCTTATAAGCGGGGCCTAGGCGGCTAGGCGCTAGGCATTATTTATTTATTTATTTATTTACTTTAGTTTAGTTTATTTTTGCCCCAATTTATCTTTAGATATTGTTTTGTTGTTCCATCATGCATTATCATACTCTTTATTGCTCCTCATTCTTACTTTTGATTTTTCTCCTTGCTATTGCAAGATGAGCTTTAAATAGTCTAAAAGACACAATTGCATCAAGGTGTTGATTTTGAAAACAGATTTTGGTAGAGCAATTATTTGTCAGGATAAGGTATTGCTTTCTATTAGAATTTTTAATGTCTTAATTAGATGTATCGAGAAAATAAACTATTATACTAGTTCTAGTATATCTCTTTTGAAATATGGATTGACTTATCTTTTCATAATCAAAAGCATCGGTAGATTTGATATCTTGGAGGTAAACAATGTTGTACTAGTGGTTTTCAGTGAACTCCAACTTACAATTTGTAATGTTGGGTTGTGTTCTTCTATGAAAACAATTTTGGGGAAAAAATAAAGAAGCCATCTCTTCCTAATCTGATGATTGTCTAAATATGTAGTAGCTATATAAGTGTATATATAATTTTTAATATAGAAAGATTGTTGTCATCCCATTTAATTGATAAGTTAATAACGGAACAATAATGCTAAATCTTCAAGATGAAAACAAACAACCAAGCCACACTTACTACAAGTAAAGGACACCACCTAAGAACTATTACTACTACTACTACTAATATGAACCAAGTCTCTAACTCCTAGACCCGAAAATTATTTTTAAACGGGTCCAGATTGGGTCAGATCGGGTTAAGCTCTATTTTATGATCCGGGTCCGCCTAGGCCGCCCAGATCCACCTAAGCCGCCCAGACCCGCCTAGACTCGCCTGGACCCGTCCAATGGGCCAAACCAATTTTTTCAAACGTCTAGGGCCTAGCAAGTCGCCTGGGGACTGCCTAGACCAATTTTTAAGACAATGGGTTGGGTTCGGTTGGAGAGTTTACGACGATGAAGGGAGGCGTCGATGGTGGGGGTGGTCGAGGAGGACGGTGGTGGTCGTCGGTGGTGTGGCTAGGTGGAGGTTGACGTCGAGGAAGGTTGGGGAAGAAGGGAGCGAGAAGATGAAAAGGATGAGTTAATTAGGGTTTGAATTTGAGTTTGATTTGGGGATTAGGGTTTAGGAATTGAAGTGGATTTGGAGATTTAGAGGTAGTTTAAGAGTATCACAAACCCTAAAATTTTATTATGACTTCTCACCAACCCTAATAATTCTCTCAGTTGTCTCACACACAAAAAAGATGGATGAAGAGCAATAACTCAACACAATAATTTTGTTAATCAAGAATAACATATTTTCCCATTATTCTCAAGGCCTATATATAGACTCAAAACAAATCCAAAACAAATCTCAAATAAATAAAAAATAAATCTCTCAAATCTAAAACAAATTTCTCAAATAAACTATATATTGCTAAATCTCAAAATAAAATAATACAGATTTGATGTCATCATCATTCTCTCCCGGTGGGAGAGGGCTCGACCCAGTCGAGTCAAAACTAGTGATCCTATCATGGTGCTCCAAAAGATCTGGATCCAAGAGCGGAAGCTCCTCACGATCACTTCAAGTGTCATCCGCCTTCGGCATGTTCTTCCACCTCACCAAATACCTATGAATACCACCATCTCTGGTAGAGTATCTAATCATCTAAAATATTATTCAATTTGTCTGTCGGTGGGTAAGTGGTATAAGATAAATGGAGAAATGTGGAAATCTCACCATTTGGCTGCAGGGTAGGCTCATCTATAAGAGAATTTCTAGAGTTAAATTTTGGGCCTTCATAAAGTACTAGGTCCTCAATATTGAAAATCTTACTTTTGCCAAAACCTTCAGGAAGGTCAACGACATAGGTATTATCATTGATTTCATTCAAAATTTTAAATGGGCATGCAGCACATATGTTCAAGTTCTTAACGGATCCAGCTGGAAATCGTTCCGGATGAATCCGAACCATCACTTCGTCACCAACATCAAGAGTTTTAAATTTTCTTCTAGTATCTACTATTAACTTGTAGTTAAAATTATTCTTATTAATTTCCTTGGAAATTTCTCTATGCAAGTATGAATGTGATATGCAAATGTGGATGCAGACTCTGTAACTTTAGGATATTCTAACACATGGATAAAATCTATAGGTTGCCAAGTGACATGGAAAGGAAAGATGACTCAGGTATATTCAATGGAGGTGATTGGATCGACCGAATACAGTTGAAAGGTTGGTCATCCTCTTCTTCATCAAAGTCATCACTTACAAGAAGTTCATAGGTAAAATCTCGAGCTCATCAGCGATGACAGCGATACCCTTTACTATATTAATCCTACTTGGGCTGGAACAGTTGCCAGCAATATGGTCGTATCCCTTGCATTTATAGCACTTAGTGAGAGAATCAATCTTAGAGTAGTATCTTTCACTGTTCTTACCGTATTGTCATTTCTAAGTGGATAGGAATTTGAAGTAGGCTTGCTTGGGTAAGACTTGTTAGGGTACTGCGGAAAGAAGTGCTCAGGTCTAGAAGGATCATGAAGGGTCATTCTAGAGGAATGATCCATCGAATCGCTGGACTTGTAATAAGAATTTGCTTTAAGGGAATCCATATCAAGGACAAGGGCATAAGCTGCTGCCAATGAAATCACATTTCTATGAATTAGTTCGTTCCTAAAATTGGCTCGTAATCCAGCTCTGAACCTAGAGAGAGTTTGTTCTTCGCTTTCATTACCGAATAAGGAAGTCGTCGGACTTATCAACATACTCTTGGGTGGATTTGCTTCTTGATAAAGTTGGTTCCACGAATCTAGTAATCGGGTGTGAAACGATTACGACACATATCTCTCAGTGAGCTTCTCTTTCATGACTTTCCAAGTGGATATGGGTGTCAGGCCTCGGCCTCTACAAACATGTTCAAGATTGGTCCAATATTGTTGAGCTTTGCCAGCCAATTTTATAGTGGAAAATTTAACCTTCAGGGCTTCGCTCATGTCAAACCACAAGAAAAAGTGGTCCATGGTACGGATCCAATCGAGATAAGCTTGGGGTTTCATACGGCCTTTAAAGTGGGGAACGTCAGCCTTAACGTTCTTTTTGTTTTGTTCGTCAGGATCACGATCTTGACGTCGACCGTCACGATCATTCCCTTGAGGGATCTGACGATTAGCATGAAGCTCAGGAACAACAGTTTAATTTAATTCCACTTTCGCAAGCCTCTGATTGATATTGACAAGAGTTGCTTGAATAGCATCTAAGGTAGTAAAAATATCAGAGTTGTCCATTTCAGTTCGAAGAGGGGCTCACAAAAGTCTAGGGTTCCTAATTGGGTGGTTTGGGAGGGGCAAGAAAGGCTCTTCAAGATTTATAATGGTGGTGCGAAGACGTATTCACCAATGGTGGAAAACTAGGGGTCGTGTGTAGCGCCCCGATTTCCGTATACTGGAAACTCGTGACACCAACCAGAATCTTTTACTTCAACGAGTACACAACACAGAAAAAAATCACAGGAAATTAAAAACTTCTTTTCTTACCTTAATGCCTTTCTTCTTGTATATGAATGCCAACACAGCTTAAGCCCAAAATCGGGTGGTCCTGCTATCTAAATATAAGTGGGCACGTCAATTGAATGCAACTGACGCAAACTGATAAAAACAGTGAGCTTCACTCCTCAACACTCAATCAAAAATAACCAATATTAAGATTAATATAAATGACAACATGAAATGTGAAAAGCAGGCAATCTAAAAAGTCAGAGTGTCTCATGACCTAAATCTAATGTACGAATATAAAATGCACACGATGCTCCTATTCTAATGCAAACTTAATTTGGAAACATATGCATTCCATACTACATATTCCCCAAATCAAGTTCGTATTCTCTAGATAATAGGGTTCAATCCCTCGCCATGCATCCTACTCTTGTACTCTTTCCTGTTTCTGACATTCATCTAGTGACTGGTAAGGTTGCAGTTGCTCGGTCTAGTTCAACCGCTGCAGTCAGAAATTATTAGTTACATCATTATGTATGCCGAGACCATGTGGTCCTATGCCACTCCCCGGTCATACTCTGCCCGGCCCCTGTGGTCCTACGCCACTCCCGGACCTTACCCAAAAGTTGTTACGAACATAAAGGTGACCCTGCAGGTCCTACATGCTCCACCAAGAGTTCTAGAGCCCTGCTCTGCTTCCTGTTCGCATTAAACAACATAGAACCTTAGGTGGATTTGGAGGGTCCATTCCTTAACTTCCACCATACAGTCCTTATCAATAAATTCCAGAAATTAACAGACGAGACCACGCCGCACGTGTCCCAGATGAGACCACGCCGCACGTGTCCCCTTGACAGGAGAGTACAACGTCCAACTAGTGTCTGTCCTTACCAATTTATTCCAATCTTCTAGAAAGTTCCAAAACTAGCGGTTAAGTTACGCTAAAAGGATTTCTTGATTCACTATCTATTTAAATTGCTTGACTTAGACATCTTCTACTTCCTTTAAAGCAAGTATAGCATTAGTTAATGGGTAACCTCAAACAATCTAGGTTCTTAAGGAATACTTGAAATTGATTAATTACAAAATCTTTCTTCCTTGTATAAACACTCTTTTGTGTACATCAAAGAACATCTTTCTCACATGTTTCTTAACTACTTTTCTACATTATGTTGTTTAGACAAGTATATGTGAACTTGTATTCATCAAATACTCATTTACTCATTTCCAACTTCATTCATAAGGTTTGTTAAGCTACTCTACTTTTTCTAATGCATGCATCCATTTCCTTTTGTTATCTATAAGGTTTGTTAAACTACTAAATAACCCAACAACATATTACTAACATTTCTTAACACATTCAAAATGGTGTGATTATCTATATGAACATACCTTTTCTATCTTCTCTACTTTATTCCTTTTTCTTTCCCTTTGTTTCCTTAATCCGGCAAATACAAGCATACATGCATAACCATTTGTACCCTTTTGTATTTAATCTATTAACACTAAATAACCATTAGCACTTTAATACATTTTCAATCATTACTATTAATGTTTACAACCAATAACAATTCATGCTATTAATTCATCAAGCAATCTATACCATCTACTAAATAATCTATTATCAACAAATAACAATTTCCTTTTACTACACAATCATGTCAATAAACTACTATACAATTATTTAAATATAAATAACAAATTATAATCAATCAAATAATCAAACAATCAAATACTAAAAAGTAAAACTTAAAGTAGCATACAAGGAGGAAGAACACCCACCTTAAACCCTAGCTTTATCCTCTTTTGAAAATCTCCTTTTGATATCAAACTCCAATAATTCTAGGAAATTGGTAGTAAATTAATATGATTGGAATATAGAATGAAAAAGTGGAGCCAAGTGTGAACTAATTCTCACCTTTTAGCTTACTTGACTTCTTGCTCCAATAGTAGTATAATAGTAGTGGTAGTAAAGTAGTATAGTAATAGTAGTAAGCAGCAGTTAGTAATAGGCAGCAGCAAAAGTAGCAGTAAACAGCAGCAGTAAGAGTAGTATAGCAGTAGTATAGCAATAAGAATAGTAGTAGAAAGTAGTAGTAGTAAGAGTAGTAGTAGGAAGGTAAATAACACACATATATATAGAGAAAAGGGGAAAAGGGGGGCTGCAGCTGCTGTTGTTTGCTGCTGCCGGCTGCAAAGGGAGAGAGAGAGAGGTAGTGGAGTATGGAGGGGTGTGGAAATTCCTAGAGGGCTTAGTCACCACTCTAGGACTTAGACCTTAGGCCTTAGAGTGTACACCTAAGCCTTCTTTGGTCAAAAATGTAGGCTAGTAATAATTTAGTCAAGAATTGTAGGCTTGAGTAATAGTAGTATTAGTATATGTATATATATACACACAGTAGCTTAGTACACATATATACATTCATACTAGTATATTATTGCACATGTTCATGTACATGGATGGTTGGGCCAATGCATATTGGGTTGGGCTTGAAACATGCATATTCTAAAAATTAAAATAAAACATAGTTAGATAAACAATTAAATTTTGGGGATATTACATCGTCTGTTTGCTGAAATATAAGAAAACGTGTCCTAAATGCAGCTAAGATTTTATTTTTTTTAATCTGAGGTGATCAAAAGAAAAAAAAATAAAAAAAGACTAAATGATTCTAAATGAATGCAAAAAAAAATAATGCCTAAATGATGCAAGAACTAGGGTTTTAAGAACCCCAGTTCTGATACCAAAATGATGTAAACTTAAGCCTAAATAGAGAATTTTCAAGAATATTAAAAGATAAAGTTTACCAACACGTAATGCAGATTAAGTTAGAAATTAAAACTATTAATTGGTTTGATGGATTTTCAAGATGTGAAATAGTTTAACAAGCCCAATTAAAAGTTCAATTCTATCAATCAACAATAATACTAATCGTTCTTAGCATGTAAGATATTCAATAAAGATTTGTACACTAATAGGCAAGTAAAACACACACTCTCATTATTTGTGGACGACAGATAAATCAAATAATATTATAGAGATGATAGATGGTATCACAAATAAATGAGAAGTGGAAAAGCTTGCCGAGTTGCGATGAACGCGTCGTGAAGTTGCTAGATTGGAACAATAGATGGCGCTAGGGGTGCGGGCAGCCGTCGATGAAGGCCGCGAGGGGCGGCACCGAGATGTAAAGGAGCAGCAGCGAGGGGGGGCGTCGGAGGCAGATGATGGATACGTCGGGGCTGGGAGTTGGGGCAGTAACAGGAGCAATGGAAGGAGTCAATGGTGGAGATAAGGGGTTTCAGCGGTCGACTGGCGAAGGGGTTTCGACGGTGGAGGTTGCAGGCGAAGGTCGAGACTGGGGGCGGCGAGGAGTGCGGGGATGAATCGGGGTTGGGTTCGGTTGGAGAGTTGACGACAACGAAGGGAGGCGTCGATGGTGGGGGTGGTCGAAGAGGGCGGTGGTGGTCGTCGGTGTGGCTGGGTGGAGGTTGACGACGTGACGTCGAGGAAGGTCGGGGAAGAAGATAGGGAGAAGATGAAGAGGATGAGTTAATTAGGGTTTGGATTTGAGTTGATTTGGGGATTAAGGTTTAGGAATTGAAGTGGATTTGGGAATTTAGGGGTAGTTTAGAGTTTATCACAAACCCTAAAATTTTATTAGAACTTCTCACAAACCCTAATAATTCTCTCAGTTGTCTCACACAAAAAAGAGGGATAAAGAGCAATAACTCAACGCAATAATTTTGTTAATCAAGAATAGCATATTTTCACATTATTCTCAAGGCCTATATACAAGCTCAAAACAAATCTCAAACAAATCTAAAACAAATCTCTCAAATAAACTACATATTGCTAAATCTCAAAATAAAATAAAACAGATTTGATGTCCTCATCAGAGACCCTACCTCTCCTCGATGAAAAATCCGAATGTTCATCTTGTTCTACAAATCAAGTTGTTTGGCATTCGTATGCCCATCCATCATGGCATTAGAAAAATAAAGAATTCTCCACCATACAATTATGTCATGTTGTAAAACGAAAACAAGTGAACTTCAAATAATTTGTTTTTACATTCATAAGCTATCTTAGGTATGCAGGACAAGATGAACGATGCGTATTTCATGTGAGATTTGTATCAATGAGTTCATATAAGAGGCCTCAAAATAAGGGGAGAGGTAGGGCCTCCCATGACCACCGCCTATATATATATAATGAAATGGAAATTGTTTGAGAAGTGTTGGAATCTATCTAGTACATGCCAAACATACAACTTCATGGTAGAAATATTTGCATTAAGAGAGAGCGCAAAACTAATAGACGCTAAAATCATTGGATGCAGATTAATCAACGTGTCTACAAAAGAGTCACTGTTGAGTTAGATTCTGATAGAGCACTTTATGGGCCAGCATTCATGTGTTTGAAACAAAGAAATAAAAATGGCCATTTTATGCAAAACTTTACATGTATGAATTTGCATTATTAGAGTAACCATTTATAGATTGATGCTTTCATGCTACCTTTTCATACCTTTAGAAGATTTTCTGCTGCAATACTTTTACAAAGAGTTGAAGGAGGATCCTGGAAAATACAACCAATTGAGTCAACACTTTGGTATGCTAAAATAGTTAACAATCTGAATCTGCTTGCAAACTTCAATAAAGAGCTACGAACAAACCTCACATGATACACTGGGCTGGAAATTGTGGATATTCTTAAGAGACCAAAACCCTGGTGCAGGGAAAAGCTGAGGGCATAAGTAGTTCAGTCTTGACGATATTCTTGCACTGGCTTTAAGAATAGGGATTTCCATATTTTTTCTGTTAACAAAATAAAGGATGGAACAAAACCCAATAAGAATTTGTCAACGTTTTTTGTATCTACCAGTCAACAGTTACATAAAAAGCAAACAAAATTTATTTTTTATTTAATTCATCATGAAAAAATTTCCCCACAAATCTGTATGAATAAGTATCCAAAGAATCAATACAACACCACTAGAACCGCAAATATCTAATTTCTCCACACTCTTGCTTGGATAACGTTATATTCTGGAACTATATACTATGTTGAAAACAGGTTATACACGGAGCTGGTTCTCACTTCCATGGGGAAAATGACATACGAATGAACATTCAGGGTGTTTGGATCCTTGTTAAGTGATATTGCTAGTAGAAATAGAAAGTTACAGATCATGTGATGAGGACATCGGTTCTACTTTGTTTTATTTTGAAATTTAGCCCTATGTAGTAGTTTTGCAATTTGCACCCTTTATTTTATGCATTAGAATATTTTGGAGATTTGTATTGAGATTTGTTTTGAGCCTATATATAGGCCTTAAGAATAATGAGAAGGTATGTTATTCTTGATTTTTTTAAAATTTATTGTGTTGAGTTATTGCTCTTCATCCCTTTTTTGTATGAGACAATTGAGAGAATTATTAGGGTTTGTGAGAAATCCTATTTAAGTATTAGGGTTTGTGATAAACTCCAAAACTACACTCAAATCACCAAATCAAACCCAAATCCAAAACCCTAATCCCCAATATTCACAACCACCATCTCCCCCTTCTCTTCTTTCTTCTCTTCCTCTCCATTGATCCCCGAAACCCAACACCCCCAAACCCTTCCACTCACCCCCCCCTTGACCACCACCTTCAACTCCCCAATTTTCCTCCTCTACTGTGCTCCACGAATGCCACCACCACTGCCTCGCCTTCCCAACGCCAACACCGAAGCCGATAATCTTCTTCCCGAAGCTTCTCTCGACGCCGCTACCGACCAACAGCACCGAGCACCACCACCTTTGCTGCCACTCCCGTCGACCACCCTCAACCCCTGTTGCCTCCCCAACATCCCCACCTCTCCTTGCTGCCGCTCCGCTCCCAGCCGACTGTCTCCACAACCAGCAAATCGACCACCGATGACTGCCTCTCCGGCAGCTTCCGCCATCACGCCGCTATTCCGAACAGCCACAAGCAGCCCCTTGCTGTCTTCGACTCCTACAGCACCACGAGCCCCTCGGCGACGATCCCTTCCATTGAATCCTGGTGAGATCTTTTCAATTCTCCATTAATTGTGATACTACTTATCGTCTCTATAATATTATCTGCATTTTCTGTCATCCACAAATACTGAGTGTGTGTATTTCTACTTGCCAATTAGCGTACGATTCGTTATTGAACATCTTACTTGCTAATCACGCTTAGGAATATTTATTGGTTATTAGAATTGAATCTTAAATTGGGCTTGTTAACCTATTTCTTATCTTAAAAATCCATCTAACCAATTAGTAGTTTTAATTTCTGAGTTAATCTGTATTACGTATTGGTAAGCTTAATCTTTTAAAATTCTTGGAAATTCTCTCATTAGGATAAGTTTACATCATCATGATTGCATCCAATTTTTATCCTCCAAATGTTTTGATTCAAATTCAATTCCCCTCCACATTATACAAGTTAATTTTGGAGGGAATTGATATTTGAATCAAAAACTTTGGACAGTGATTGGATGCAATCATTACATGTAGTTTTGTATTCGTACTTTCACTTACACTTGCACTTGCACTTGCAAAGAACCAAAAACACTCTAAGGTGAGGTTTTATTTCCTTCTCTTTCTCTGAGCTCTTAATGAATTAAATCCTATTCCCAACCATACACTTCAAAAAAATCATAATCAAGTGACTGTAGAACTAGACTTCGAGCAAGAACACTGCAAAAAATATATATGGATGTTTTCCGACAAATCTGATACGTCTAGTTAGAAAATGTGGTTCTGTAGAAAATATGCCTGTAATGAATATGTATTCAAAACTAGGATACTTGACAATTTGCAGGTCATGAAACTTGTTCATTTCAACATCGTATGCATAAATACCTTTTTCATTCAAGACATGTCAATAGATGGTTAACTCCTAGTTAAGACCCTACAACAACAACAACAACAACAACAAAGCCTTGTTCCTAACTAATTAGGGTCGGCTACATGAATCCTGGTTTTCCATTCTACTCGGTTTAGCTCAATATCTTCTGTAAGGTCACAAGCTATCATATCTTCTCTCACTGTTTCCACCCAAGTTAGTTTAGGTCTTCCTCTACCCCTAACTCTACCCTCAATACTTATCAAATCACTCTTTCTAACGGGGCACTACTAGGTCTACGTGTGACATGTCCAAACCACCTGCGGCGATTCTCTCTTAACTTATTTTGGATTGGAGCTACCTTTAGCATGTCTCGTATATGCTCGTTTCTAATTTTATCCTTCCTTGTTTTACCACACATCCATCCTCATCTTCGCTACACTTATTTTTTGGACGTGATGTTTCTTTGTTGCCCAACACTTTGCTCCATACATCATTGCTGGTTTAACAGCCGTCTTATAAAATTTTCCTAGTTAAGACCTTGCCGAATATAAAATCAGTTTTGATGTAGTCCTAGCCTGTTCGCTTCACGAAGACCATATATTTGAATACATAATGAAAAAACATTTGAAAGAAAACATTTGTTGCTCAATTAAATAGGAGTTGTTTTGTACAGTAAACGATTTGAGGTTGAACATTATTTGTTTAAATAAAAAATATTGTTGTCTTGGTCATCTAGATAGATAAATGGGCTTCATGAAAAATTTCCACATAATTAACTAATGTATACTGCAAGCTTTTTTTTGGCACATCTACTGATAATGCGTACATTGATATAATGGGTGTACATGGTCAGTAAATGCACCTAAATTTAGAGTATATTAGATTATCACACAACAATTTTTACATGAGCAATAGGTTCAAGAAAAATTATACTGGATTCTTCACAAATCTTACAACTCTGTTCCCAAATTTTAGAAACTTATAGAAGAAGCATACATCAACATGCAGAACCTCCTCTTAAGCTTTCATCGCAATATAACATCCATTTAAGCAAAGGAAATTTACAATAGAAATAAAAGAAAAAAGGAAACGAATGTAATAAAAAATTCAAAGAAAAAATAACAATATAAGAAACTAATCAGAAAGAAATTATAAATTTAACAGAACAAAACGATCACAGAAAGAAACATGAATTGAACCTTACATTTCATGTCCTGCCATAATGTGTTGTGCACTGCCAAACTTTTTCATCCACTTCTGATAATCTGCACATTTTGTAACCGAAGCAGGACCCATGTGAATTATACAATTCACATATTTAAAGCCTTCCCATGGGTTATTAGAAGAACCCACATAATAACATCGAAGAGACTGTAAAGAAAATAATTGCGGCATGTGTTGTGTAGTTGGGCAATCTACAAGAAGAACAATTGGACCAGGTAGTGAAGGACCAAGTACATCGCTTGGATGAACCTGCAAAAAGCGCCAAGGAAAGTCAAGTTTAACCTTGAAGGAACCAAGGTAAAAAGACATAGCAGTCAGAAGAAAACGAGACATATTCATTTCAAATTTGTCGGTGTTCCGGACGGTGTGTATAGAGGTTGGGTACTCTTTGGGTGCCCTCAGGTGCGCAAGAAAGTACCCATATATTCAATATATTCTATGGATTTTCAGTCACACTAGTTACGGTCAGAAATTTCCTACAAGTATGCTAGGATTTGTCAGTACAAAGCTAGCCCAAAACTTCACATTATATGCATTGAGAACACAAATTTTCCCAATTAAATATACAATTATATTTTATTCCAGGTACACCGTAACATACCCATATCCTTTTTTACGTTATTCTAAAATTCATATATCTGTATGCCCATATTGTGTTGCACTGGCTCCTCGAATCTGTATTTGTGATTCACTGGATTGAACCTATGTTGCATGAATATGGGCCCTATCGACATGAGTACATGACAAAGACACAACAACGATATAAGGGCACAACTATATGTATATATGTGTAAGCGTGTGAGACAATGTTCATTTATTGTTATTTAATGTTATAATGCTTGATAACATAAGCTATTAACCATATACACAGAACCAATGTGAACTCAATTGTAAGTATGGACTGTTGCCTGTTGGAATCACATCCAATTGCTAATTGCTAGATGATATTAGGTTGTATCCATTAAACCATAATGCAATATACATATTGGTTGTTTGGATTAATATCTAGTCATTTCTAACCCCTTTCTCTCATTCCCCGATCTCCTCTTATGTCACTCTTTCATGACTCACTCTGTCTCACGACGACCATGGAGAAGCTATAAGGACAAGTGTCCGAAGGAGACACCATTATATGTTTTGATGCAGAGACAGTGTGTCCAACATGGGCAGACGAACCATTTTGAAGTGTAGGTGCAAAATAGGGAAGAACCTTCTCTAACTGCGAGCTAACAGCATAATATATAGTTATATACATAAACTATCAATGTTATTATTAGAGGTTGAGCAAGAGTTCAAAATTTAACAAGGAATTTAATTATGTTCTTTTACCATGACATTGAGATGATCTGACATGACAGAGTTCCCAAGCTGCAATTCCCTATATTTAGGTCCTGGTTTTAGCCCGAGTGATTTAGCTTTATCTGGATCAAATTTTCCCTTAATTTCTGGCAATTCACAGGCATAGACAACAGCAATATCACCTGGCCTCAGTTCTAAATCTGGTATAGAATATCACCATTAGCAGAAAAGACCAAGGTCCAAACTAGAAGATTTATAATCAATACAGTCAACATCCAAACCTGCAGATTGGCTTGGTCTTAACAGAACAGCTGATAGCCGAACCACTTCATCATCAATGAGAACAATGGGATCTGTGATTTTTCGGAGCTCAGGAGATGAAACAACACGTCCATCATTTGGCGACTCACCAAAACTGTGTGAGTGAACCATGGCAGCATTTGGGATAAATGATTTCATTGCGTCAACCAAAAAGTCGAGGTCAGAAGGGCCCCACATGTTAACCTAAAACAAAATAAATGAGCTTATGCATTATTATCAGAAGAAAGGCTAAGTATGGATAAGATGATTTCCGTCAAAAAAGAAAACAGAAAGAAAAAGGAAAGGAGAAAAAGAGCTAACAGATTACATACAGACATCCCTTCTTCTCCTATGCCCGCTAGAGTTAGCAAAAGACCTGTATCATTAGAAAAATATGAATAATTTATTAAACATAATGTTACATATCTGTAATCAACTGAGGATAAGTGGCAAACCCCAAAAGGATAAAATAAGAAAGAGTGCATCCGAACGAAATTAGATGTAACTTACAAAATCAGGGATAAAACGAAAACCGATTTATATGATTGAGGCATGTGCTACCAAGAACAATAATGATACCCAATGTAAAAAGTGATATTCTGATCAATGGAGCAAAGAGAACTACGAAAAATCTTAGTGGACTTCGATGGGGAATTAAAAAGGGTAACTAAGAGGAAAGGGTGGAGGAGGAAAAGAAGACTTGAAGGGGAGGAAAAAATAGAAGTAATATCAATTTTATTTATTAATATTCAGGCATTATAGGTAATATACTAATATCTCACACAATATATTTCCTCGGTAACTTATTCGTAAATATCTAAGGAAACAAACTTATACACAACAAAATTCAAATATAATTTTTAATCCTAAATTGTGTTACGGTCCATGGATATATGTGGCAGGAAATAATCTAAATCCTAATAACTATTCTTTAATTTTAAACTGAACAACTATTAGCCCTTTCAATCTGATCCACTATATGGTCCACACATAGACTACATCAAACATCATAGATGTTAACTTGACGAAGCAAACGGCCCTTAACAAAGATAACTGTAAAAATGAAATTCTTGAGGTATGTCTACCTTGGACACTTCCGTCATATAGCCCATAATGTAGGATATTTGTCAATTATTAACACTTCACGGACACTAACAAATACCCTAAATTTATAATATATCTTCAGTATAGAACATGTCTAGGACACTTACCAGATACATCTAAACAAATTTCAAACACCTTTTTACATTCATTAAAAATTGAGCTATAATTTGATTTCACTACATTAAATGAAATGTAACACAAAGGCAAAGTTCCTTGCACCCCTGTGCAGGTGATGAAGGGTTAAATTCCAGCCTAAGGCATGCTGCTTCCTGATGTGGGCAACTAATGTCAAGAAAGGGAAAAAAGAAGAGGAAAAAAAAAGTTGTTCATTACTGTACAAAAAAATTGTGTTTTAGCATAGGAGGAAGCCATTGCGATATTAAATAAAATAAGAGAGATATGTTAAAATATTCTATAGAAAGTTCAGACATACAATGATTTCTTATGAAGAGGAGTATATAGTCATTTCATGATAAATTGATTACATTGTTCGGATAGATAGACCCAATAGTTAAATACATAACATGAATCGACTGATCTGTATATATGTCCTGATTCTCTATCCTCTTAATCTGGGATCATCGCGCTTATCCTAAGTCAAGTGAATAACTCATTTTAAGCGTGGCCAAAACCAATAGGAGCCCGTAGAGGAAAGAATAATTTTTAACCACTGAATCAATTCAGCATACATTTATATACTATGACAGGTTTGATTAGGAGTTGCCTTCTTATCTTTATCCTCCATAGATAATAAATATAAAATAAAGACTTAACTGGCTAATGGTCACTCTCTTAGAATAAATCCAACAAAAAAAAAAGGAAGCCAAGAATTCAACAAATTCTGCCTACTACACGTATCATTCTTCCCAAGAGGCTAATACATACATTCTGCCTTTTAGGTGTATTGCTCTTCAGATTCTTCTCCAACCTATGCTTATTAGTAGAGGATTGTACACATAACCATCACAACAACAGCAACAAATATCACAAACAGCAAAGAAAAAAGCACACAGCCACAAGGAAATTTCCATGACAAAACATAAAAATGACATTGTCACAATTGACCTGACATTTCATTCTAATTTGTAAACAGTGATCAACCCCAAAGAAATCAGACAAAGACTTTGTTGATGTTTTTGTTTTTATGCATGATGTCATAACTTTTATAATCGTTGAGACAAAAAGGCAATGCCTGGAAATTGCCTCTTCCGGAAGAGTATATAGCCCTTCATGTGTCCAAGACTTGTAAGCCAATAAAAAGAAATTACAAAAAAATAATTGAAAAAATAGGAGTAATACAAAAAACTAAAATGAACAAACAGATGAAGAATATACCTGGAAGACCACCAGCAGTTTCCGAGCATACACGGGTTAGGAATATGTGATCAATCTGAAGGAAAGGAAAATCAATCAAAATGTTTCAACTCAGTGCAATAAGAAATTAAACAACCCTGTATTTTTTTTACCTTTGATAACTTGATCTTGTGCTCTGTGCAAAAACGTTGCAACCCCTATAACAAGACAACATGTGTTATGATCTAGACTACTATTTAATAATGATATGATTTTAGGAAAGGACATTAGTTAATGGCTTTGTGATATATTATCTTAACATCAACAAAGATATTTGTTAACAATAGATAATACAAAAAAGTACAAGTTGACTACTAATTTTCAGGAATGAAAAAAACTGCTTGTGAACATACAGTACTTTAAACAGTTTTTGTTAATCATAAAAATTAAAAAATTATGAACAGGTACCAGAACATAGTTAATGGAGCAATTGACCCGTCCAAAAATTTATTAAAAAATATAGTCACCAAGTAAATTTTTTTGTCTCAAACTAATGGTTAAGTCTTGTCAAAGAATGGTAGGTATCTAGTACAGTGTTGGCAAAAGAATACTGGGTAGGTTTTCCCAGATTTCAGTTTATCAAATCATGTACAATCTAACATGGGTGTCAATCATACATGGTATATTAGCTAGATATAAGAATCCAGGTAGTTCCATGCAAATCAATCAACGATTGACAGGGTTCTGTTCTCTATGGTGCAACAAAGAGACAGATTGGTGGTCATAATTTGAAAGAGTGCAAGGGAAAATATAAGATGATCCAAAACTAAAACACTAAAGCAAAATATTGTACTTCTAACTTTAAGGAGCAGCAAATTGAGAAAAAAGAAGAAAAAAAATAGTCATACATTTCCTTGGGTATCTGGGTTGCAGAAAATTTGTGCATGCAGCTTCCCAACAAATGTATTGGGATAAAGGGCATCCCATGATTACTGTTATTGCAGACTAATAAGGAATTTTATATATACTCGTTTGTGATATTGGGTAAACCTTCAGGACCAATGTTGCACAAACATGGACAAGGAGATTTGTATGAATCAGCCTGAGGGATTTGTGGCACCCATGAATGAAAACAAACTTTGTAGACTGTTTAAGTCATTGGCAGGCCCCTAAACAGTGGCATGAAAAAATTGACAGCACCATTCTGTCATTTGGCTTTACTGTCAATCAATCCTATAAATGTGTTTATTGAAAAGTTAAAATTGATGCTTGTATTGACCTATGCTTATATGTTGATGATATATTGTTCGTTGGCACTAATATCAGAAAAGTGAATGAAACATAATCTTTTTTGTTGTATCTTTGGACACTAATCTTTAGAGAGAGTGACTCCATATTTGACGGATATGAGAGTTACAGATGTGACCTTTTGTCTCAAACTAAGTCAGCTAAGGGAATAACCATCTCTCAATCTCATTATGTTGAAAAAATATCGGATAGATTTGTCTACAAGAACTGTAAATTGCAATGCATCCCCTATAATCCTTCAGTGACTCTCTCCAAGAACACTAGTGGTGTTGCTATGTCTCATTTGAGATATTCACAAATTATTGGAAGCTTGATGTATCTTACAAACTGTATTGGACCAGATATTTCTTTTGCTATGTCAAAACTTAGTAGATACACAAGTTGTCCAAACAGGACCCATTGGGAGGCTTGGGATAAGTTGCTGAGGTATCTTGAAGGGACTACATCACTTGCCTTACATTTTTGCAGATTTCCTGCAATGTTGAAAGGATATAGTGAAACAATTTGGATATCCAGGGGCACTGGGAGTAGTGGAGTCCAGGGTATGTGTTCACCTTGGGCGGTGGCGCAATCGCCTGAAGGTCTATGAAACAAATCATATTAGCTCGGTCTACTTTTGAGGCAGAGCTATGCGCTTTGGACATGTGGCTCAAGGGACTTTTGTCCAGGATGTCATTTATGTCCAAATCGATCCCTGTTGGATCTCTAAATTGTGATAACATGACCACAATTGTAAAGGTCAAGAGTGAGAAATATAAACAAAATCAGAGAACATATCCATATAAGACTTAAGTTTACAAGGGTATTTCAAATGCAGGGTGTGATTGCGGTGGATTTTGTTGGAACTAAAGAGTAAAAACAACATGCCAGATCCTCTCACAAAAGGACTTGATAGTTCTTTAGTCCATAAATTTAGGTTGGAGATGAGACTGAGACCCATTGATGATTCATTTGGAGTGCCAACCCAACCTATATGAGTGTAGATCCCACAAAGTAAGTTCAATGGGTGATAATAAGTTGTTGAGAGAATCAAGAAAGCAATGACTGAAAATAAATGACACTTATGTATCTGTGTCAATCTTCTGACAAACCTTCCTTAGTTTGCTTGAGCTACAAAGTGAGTAAGATTTGGACTCTAAATGGGTTTGAGTCTGTATAGACAAAATTTATGCAACAAACTTTGGAGAAGCCCAACTATGTGAATGTAACTGTGTGGTCGCAATTAGAGAAATTGGGTCATCATTTGAAAACATTCATGAAATAGGATATGGGTGCATGACCTTAAAAGCACTGCCCCCAAAAGATTGGATTCAAAACTTATATTGTGTTGTTTCCAATGGACATCTCCACAACAAAGGTTCACGTTCAAGATTCAAGTACATCACGTTCCTGTAAAGATTTAAATTGGATAACTTACGTAAAGGTTCAAACCGGAAGGTACCTTTGATTAAAAGCATAATATGATGAGTATCATATTCAAAATTTAGAATAGTTAATTTATAGTGGATTTTTGAAAATTGATTAAGAGAATTATGAGAAAAATCCACAATTCTCATATGGGATAGTTTTGTCTTATATGAATGTCCTTATATGGATGTGGTCCAAATATGTTATTTATTTAGTCTCACATTAGAGGAATTGTTGGAAGTTGAGTTTCTCATATATAACTACCCCCTTTGTATGGTAATTTAGAGTATGGGGAGTTATTGGTTGTCGACATGGATTCACTAGGATCTGCTAGTTAGAATATACCTGGTTTTCACCGGGTGGGAGTGTGGGCCTTCAACCTTGGGGCCTTGGCTGATTAATTGATGTGATAAAGATAATATCTTATCTTATTTTTAGGTTTGTTTTAACAGACTGCGAAATATATTGCATTGTTGAGAGATACGTGAGAAAAAGGATGAGAAAATCTCTCCCATTTTGTTACACACTTTCTCTCCTTTCTATTATATAAATAGATAAGGGGTGTAGCCAGAATACACATGCTTTCTAAAAGAAATATATTTTTTCTCTCTTCCTCTCCTTCATGTTCCCAGTATTCTTCTCATAGATTCTTTGAGACTCCGGTCGAAGAACGCAAGAGTTTTGGAGTGCTCCTAAGCCAGCATTGCTGGCATGCTGCACCAGCATTGTTGGCCATTATATCATGAGAGACCTCGCCGATAACCCTATGCACCAGTATAGTAGGGACAATACTTTTTTAAGGTAGTCGGTGCGATGATTTGGTCTATTTTAAACACGAATTTATTTCTTTCCTTCTAAAATTTACCATGTTCTGGTTGGTTACTTTTGGTTATGCTTTTGAATCATGGTTGTTCTTTTTCAACATGTTTTTTCCCTCCTTAATTTGTATACATTCTATTGTATTTTTAACAACACTTGCACACTCCAAAACTCTATGTTCTTCGACTGAAGTCTCTCAGACTCTATGAGAGATACTGGAAACAGGAAGGAGAGGAAGAGAGAAAATATATATTTCTTTTAAAAAGCGCGTGTATTCTGGCTACACCTCTTATATGTTTATATAACAAAAATGAAAGAAAATAGGAAGCAAAGTGGGAGAGATTTTCTCACCCACTTTCTGAGTCTCAACGGTGCAATATATCCTGCAATTCATTAAAATCGAAAAATAAAGATAATATATTATCTTTATAACATCAGTTAACTAGACAATGCCCAAAAGCCAAGGCCCACGACACCCACACCCACACCCACACCCAATAAAAACCGTGTATATTCTGACTATGCAGATTTAGTGAATCCATCCCTACATCCAATAACTCCTCATACCCTCTAAATTACCAAGGCGATAGGGTAGTTATATATAAGGAACTCCACATCCAACAATTCCTCCTATTTGGGACTAGATAAGTTCCCATATTTAGACCACATCCATATAAGGACAAATTATAAAACAAAATTATTCCATATGAGAATTATGGAGTTTTCTCTTAATTCTCTTTATTAATATTCAACAGTTCCCACAAGAGAGAGAAAGAGAGAGAGATATGGGGTATCAGCTGCCTGCCACAAGAGGAACTTTACTCATGTGGCGTGCTAAAAATCCAATTTTGCCCTCACCAAATTCATGATCCATACCATTCGAAGTGATCATCATATTATAAAACATAGGTTACATAAAATTAACAGATTTACACATGTTTTGGTCCATTCATCATGTGCCTTACTGTTTTTCAGTAATAGAACGAAGGTTTTTTTGCTTAAAAACATGTTCAACCCTCCTGATAATTCATCCTCTTATGTCTAATAACATGCAAACCACTTTGAACGGTGTGGATCATGCATTTGGGAATAGGAATATAAGATCCACAATACACACCAACCTCATCCCTGTAATTATAATATCAAAAATAGAATCTTGGTTACCATATATGCACATGATTTATCTGTATCCGTATATCTAGACTATAATACAAGAGGATCTGTTTGGTTGCCTAGCACTCTTGAGTTCATTTTGTTACAAGCGTACACCTTTCTATTTAATGCATTCCAAGCAAATGGGGTTACACTACTATAGTACTATATACATAGCATCCTTTACAGGGCCAGCCCCGGCCACCTCAGGCACCCGGATAATTTACAATTTTAGGGGCCCCCAAATTTATACTCCCTTGTAAATATAGGCACATATTTTGTGCGTAAAAAAAATTGTTGTTAGGGGCCCCCAAAAATAAATATTTGGGTCTTTAGAATTTTTTTAAAATTATTTGGGTTTGGACTTGATTGAATTTGAGGCTTCAAATTTGGATGATTTAAAAACAAATCCACATTTAAATCAATAGAGACTCAAACCCGAAACCCTTACCCTCAACCCGAAACCCACATTTAAAACAAACCCACTTGGGCTCTTTCTTCTCAGTTATTCAATGATATATATTTTGTTTTAAACAATGTGCAAATTTTTTTTTGGTGTATATATATATAAAACACAAAGAAAGCTATCAAGTGGCTCTCCTTCAATCCCCAAAATTAAAGGCCCAGATCTAACCTCACAAAACACATTCCCCCCCTCCAAAAAAAAAGTTTCCCCTCAAAACTGAAATTCAAATCCCCAAAACAACTTCTTTATTTATTTAATTATCTCTCTCTCTCTCTCTCTCTCTCTCTCTCTCTCTCTATATATATATATATATATATATTAGTAATTTACACGTGCAATGCATGTTTTAATTTTTTTAAAATAAAAATTTTGACATAGGGAGGATTCGAACCTAAAATCTCTTTCATATTAGTTATGTACATGCATTGTACATGTTGGTAGATTTACAAATGGTTTACAAATGACACTGTTGCCACTGAATCTGGTGTGCGGCCAATAGACAGAATTTGTAGGTTCATAGAAACTCGAACGGGCTGATTCTGACTTCTTCCTTGTTGACAAATTGACTCCTTGGTGCTCCCGCGTATATGTTGACAAATTTATAATTATTGTCAACATATACTAATATATATATATATATATATATATATATATATATATATATATATACACACACTAATGAAAACATGGACTTTTATACCTCAATTTATAATTATTGTCAACATATACTAATGAAAACATGGATCTTTATTCACAGCTAATTATTGTCATACTATTCAAACTTGAGTTATATAATTGTTGATTTACTGTTTACAAGGCTTTTCATATGTTGTATCGTTCTGAAGACGTGCCGTAGGCACGTGTCCACGGGCAAATCTAGTGTATATATATATATATATAATAAATGTATGGGGGTCCCATTTCAGGAGTTCACCACGGGCCCCGAAAACTCAGGGTCAGCCCTGATCCTTTACTCAAACTATTGAACCAGTGTGGCCTTCATAATTCACGCAAATAAAAAATACCAACACTGACATTAACCTGTTTCCACAATATTATCTTCTTTTATACCTTCGTGACCCAGGCTCAAATTCCAGGCTCAAATAATCTAATTGGCACCATCGCACGCAATCCTTAAGACTCAAACAAGCATGTTGATCATGTACATATGTAATCTACACCCCCTCGGTCCATGAGAGTAAGATAAAAAAGAAAATATGCACACGTATCATAAAAAAATAAAATAAAAATATCCTACATATGGAAATTATAATTAACTTGAGCCAGCTTACAATCATGTAGATATATTGTGTTTTTGCGTTTCAGTTAACCATAGCAACGCAGTGTCAAATAGAATATTGAATAGTCTTTAACGCTAAAAAGAATTATTGATTGATCATTGTTATATTGAAATATGAAAAGGAAGATTATATGCATGTAATCTTCGGCTCCTCAATGACATAAGGAACTCTAAATGTAATAAATGGTGGGGAGTGTTTTGCTAGGTAAAACTCATACCTCGCCCGCGTTAAATATAAACCGTTGTTTGTCAAAGAAAAGCAAAACTGATGGTGAGGTATCCTGTGTGTCCATCCCAGTTCCCAAAATCTACAAATAAATTTCAGAATAATGGAAACATGATCAGCCTGATGGTGAAAAGCATAAATGTCAAAAGGATATGGGCAAAAAGCAACCCTATGTTTCATTAGCTGTAAGAATACCTGTGGCAAAAAACTCATTAGTAAATATCTCAACATATGCATCATAAGTTCATAATGATAGTCATTGATCCAAAAATAATCCAAAACCCCCTAAATGTTTGAAATTTAATAAATTCAAACAAAAAATAATCCAAAACCACTAAATGTTTGAAATTTAAGAAATTCAAAAGGCATATCCGTAACCTAGAAGTCTGAGTTACTTGGAAAATTAGTTACTACGTCACAGACAAGGAATTTTTCCACTTGGGGTAATAGTACACTAAAAGTATTCACCCATGGAATAAAAAAAATGATGCCTAAATATTAGTTTCTAATAATTCTGCTCTTAACTCAAATTGGCTTTAAGCTAATTACCTTCGATAGGGTAAGCCAATACAAATTCTTGTTCAATTATATATATATTACTATATAACATGAGAAGCATGTTAGTGATTCTAATCTTACACATAATGCACATGCACTTTTTAAACAACATTGAAACTTGATGGCAATTATTATGCCTGTAGAAGCTTCCAATTGACTAACATAATTAAGGTATAAATAAATGCGCGCATCACGTGTGCTACTAGGCTAGTAAGGAACGAAGGATTTTAATTAGGGATTCATAAACAACAATGGAAGCAAAGGACTCACCTGTCCACTCTCTTCTACATAACAACCATTCATTCTTAAGAATTCACAAGATGGATAATAAAACAACCACATAGCACAACCTCCAAGAACCAATCCACAATACTATAGCTCAAAACAACATATACCCAGATTATGAAAACCCATAAACCAAAAATCCAACAACCCAACAAGTTAACCAAACTCTCACCTGAACATAACAAATGGTATTAATAGGGTTCAACTTGTGGGTCTTGAGCTGCAGGTTCTTGCGCTTCCCACCTCCATCTTTACCCTCCGCCCTCCTCTTATTGAACCCCGCCAACCCTTCCTTCTTCTCTTCCATCTCCAACTCTCTGACAGTGCTGTTGCCTCTTCTCTGGTGCACAAAGCCCCCTCCACCTCCACCTCCTCTTCCTCTTCCTTCTCCTCCTCTTGCTCCTTTTCCGTATCTTGGATTGGAGTAGGAGAGAGGGATGAATCTGAAACAGGGATTGGAGTTTGAGAAGAGGAGAGGGGGGAATTTGAATAGACGGTTTGAAGAGAGGAGCCTGAGGTTAGAAGAGATGGAGGACATTGTGGTGAATGGTGGGTTTTGGGGGGCGTTTTAAAGTTCCAAGGGTTTTTAGCGGTTTGGACTTCGGATGAAAAATAGAAGGAAAGTTGAATTGGGCCGAGGATGGGGCTCACTGAGGGCCCAGTTTGGACTCAACATTGACCACTAGAATTTTATTTTCATTTCTTTTTTTTCTTTTTTTTCTTTTTTTATCTTTTTTTTTTTTGCAAATTTATTTTATTTTCCTTCCTTTTTTTCTTCTTGAACAAACACATACCCACAATTATCCCATCTCTAATCTCTAATCTCTAATATTATAATGGGAGAAAGTCTTAATATCATTTGTAAATCTACTAGTACGGGCATTACATGCGTATATCTAATATGAAGGAAGTTTCAGATACAAGTCCTAACTAAGTCAGATTTTTTACTTTAATTTTGTTATATATATTAAATGTACATCGCACATGTAAATTATTACCTACCTATCATCTATCTATCTATCTACTATATGTAATTGGAGAAGGGTGATGAATAATGACTTTGTCACAATATTTGTCTATCATAGCACTTAGACTATAGCAACTACAGCTACACTGTAGCACTGTAGCTATAGTATGGTTCCCATTTTTCATTTTAAAAAAAAATTCCTCCCAATTATTTAAACCTACAACCCACATGCCATTCCAAACATGTTTATTCGTATGTGAATCGCACGTGCAAATCAAAGTTTTACTTTCAAAAAAAATTAAAATTACGTTTGCCGGTTTAACTCCATTTTTTAAGAAAAAAACATTCATTGTACGTGCTAATTACTACCGACTTACGTGTATTGCACGTTCAGCTCCAACTTTTTATCAAAACGTGCATCGCACGTGAAAAATAGTAGTATAGTATATATTAATTGAAGATTTTTTTTTATGCAGGTGGACTTCGAACTTTCAACCTCTTACTCACAAATGAAGTTTTTTTTATGCAAGTGGACTTCTTCCAATAATTGATTCTTTTCTATAAGAGCAGCAATTATTAATACTAAACAATGAGAAATTTGGGTCTGTTTATGAATTAGATCTAAGGGATCTATACTCTGTTCTAAGTGCTCAGGTCTTAAAGGATCTATTGTATATGCTCTGATACCAAAAAAACAAAAAAAACAAAAAAAAAACAAAAAAAACAAAAAACAAAAAACAAAAAACCTCAAGGGAAGGGGATGGGTTGCTATCAAAATTAGAATAACTTACTTGTCAAAGCTAGTTACTCAAGTTTGAGATTACGGATTCCCTCACTGGCGAGTTTTCGGCGTCGATTAGAATACGACGTCGTGTAGACGATTGGTCGCAGACGGTTACTAGCGTATATGGCCCTTACGACGGAAGGCTGCGTCCGGCATTTTGGAGGGAATTAAGAGTTATCAGAAACAAATGGGGAGGGCCTTGGTTAGTTGGTGGAGATTTTAACATCACCAGATTTCAGGACGAGCATAAAGGCAAGGGACACAACATTCTCGATCAAGAAGAATTCAACAAGACGATAGAAGACCTGGATTTACTAGAGCTAGAAATGACGGAGAGAAAATTTACTTGGTCTAATATGCAGAGGAATCCCACATTAGTCAAGCTAGATAGAATCCTACTTTCCAACGATTGGGAGGATGTCTACCCATTCGCTAAAGTGAAGACGACAGTTCGCTACACATCGGACCACCTGCCACTGGTTATAGATTGCGATCTTATGGGAAGGAAGAGACATTTCAGATTCAAATTCGAGAAAGCATGGACCGTCTGCGAGGAAACGCGTCAGATTATCGCTGAATCGTGGAATGCAAGTACAACCCAGATTTCTTCAGCAGTTGGTATCTGGATAGAGAAGACCAGGCGCCTTAGACGAAAATTAAAAGATTGGGCCAGTAATAAAATGAGAGAAACCCACCTGAAAAGAGAGACCTTGGTTAATAGAATCACGGAGCTAGAAAGGGAACAGGAAGATAGAGATCTCCAAGATGATGAGAAAGACGTGCTGGCTAATGATAGACTGGAGCTGCAGCATATTGGAAAGATGGAGGAGCTTTATTGGCAACAGAGAGCGAGGATTCAATGGCTTAAAGAGGGAGATGCGAACACAAAATATTTCCACAAAGTCGCTAATGGAAGAAAAAGACAGAATCATATCACGGGATTATCGGTTAATGGGACCTGGACGAAAAACGAAGATCAGATTTTGGGACACCTGGACGAGTCATAATCTATTAGGGGGCCCTTCAGCGAGTAGATGTGGTTTGGTCCAAGATATGTGGGGCTCCACCAGGTTAGATGGGAGTGTAGGGATTGAAGACGGATTTACTGAGGCAGAGGTCCTCAAGGCCATTAAAGCTCTGGGTCAGGATAAAGCTCCGGGACCAGATGGTCTACCTATATTCTTCTACTCTTTATACTGGCATGTTATTAAAGATGACCTCATGAATATTTTTTATGAGCTTCACGAGGGGAGGGCCAACTTGGAGCGCTTG
Organism: Hemerocallis citrina; assembly: GCA_017893485.1. Taxonomy (NCBI): domain Eukaryota; kingdom Viridiplantae; phylum Streptophyta; class Magnoliopsida; order Asparagales; family Asphodelaceae; genus Hemerocallis; species Hemerocallis citrina. The sequence goes on from CM030362.1 coordinate 104,436,065, forward strand.
AATTATGCAACTATTATTTTGGTGCCGAAGAAAAATGAGGTCGTGACGCACGAGGATCTGAGACCCATCAGTCTTTTGAATAGTTCCTTCAAAATTATTACGAAGGTATTAGCACAAAGACTAGCTCCTAACCTGAACGAGGTCATAGCGCAATCGCAAAGTGGCTTCATAAGTGGAAGGGACATCATGGACAGCATAGCTTCAGCTCACGAAATCGTGTTTCGAGGTTACAAAGAGAAGGTGGACGGCTTCATCCTTAATCTCGACTTCCAGAAAGCATATGATTCGGTTTCATGGGATTGTGTGGAGGAAGCCCTGCTCCTGAAAGGGTTTGGAACTAAATGGCGGTTGTGGATGAAGATGTGTATCCGAGGGGCAAAATCGAACATTCAAGTTAATGGATGGCAGGGAAGGGAGATATTTTGCAGAAAAGGGCTTCGTCAGGGGGACCCTTTGTCACCCCTGCTCTTCGCTATTGTCGCCGACGGACTAGCTGAAATGATTAGAAGAGCCATGGAACTTAACACCATCAAAGGAATTAAAATCAAGGGTATCAGCCAGCCGATGTCGATCCTGCAATATGCAGACGACACTATTCTGTTTGGTAGGGCTACGGTAGAAGAAGCCTCAGCACTTAAGATGGCGTTGGCATGTTTCCAGGGCTGGTCAGGCCTGAAAGTAAACTTAAACAAGACAAGCATTATCCCGGTCTTTGAGCAGCCAGGGACTCCGATTCGGGAAATTAAGAATATTTTAGGTTGTAACGTGTCCGATTACCCAATCAAATACCTGGGTACGCCCATCAAGCCAGGTGTACTACGGAAAGAGGACTGGAACTTTATCATTCTTAAGATCGAAAAGAAGCTTGCAGGGTGGCAGAGCAGGTTCCTCTCGCTAGGTGGCAGAATCATTTTGCTAAACTCGGTCCTCAGTGCTATACCGCTTTATCTGATGTCGATCTACGAGTTGCCAAAGTGGGTGGTCAAAAGAATCGACAAACTCAGGCGCAGATTCTTATGGAAAGGATCGGGAGAGGGTAATAAAGGGTACAACCTAGTTAATTGGGGCAGAGTATGCAAAAAAAGAGAATTCGGCGGGTTAGGTATCGTTAACCTTCAAGATATGAATAGAGCTCTACTCAGTAAGTGGTGGTGGAAGATGCACAATAAACCCAAAGGGTGGTGGAGTTACTCCTTCGACCTATATCGAAAGAAACGGAGATTCAGATGCGGAGGAAGAAGCCCATCGACGAAAGTGTCCTGTGTCTGGAAGGGGATATCCAAGCAGGGAGAGATTTTCCACACTAACACTAGATGTACAGTTCGCAATGGTAAAAACACCAGATTCTGGAAGGACACATGGTGTGGAGTGTCTACCCTACAAAATCAATTCCCACAGGCGGCGGAGGCAACCAAGAATTTAGACCTTACAGTTGCGGACATTCGGAAGCGCGGGAAACTGAATTTTATTGTTTCCAACAATATTTCGCCAGAGGGAAGGGCACAATTCGTTCAGCTTAACAGGATGGTCATTCAGGAGGGAGGACAAGAAGCAGACTCCCCGGATGAAAGATGGTGGATCAGAGACAACTCCCAAGTTTTCTCGGTCTCATCTATGTATACATGGCTTAACGACGGAGGCACGAGATGTCAGGTCCAATATCTCATTTGGGGAGACAAATTCCATTCAGAGTTAAGGTGTTCTGCTGGTTAGCTCACAATAATGTCATCCTATCCAAAGTTAATCTTAGGAAGAGAAATATGCAAATAGATATAGTATGCGACATGTGTCTTAATGCGGAAGAAGATGTTAACCACATTCTTTTTCAGTGTCCCAAGGCTCGCCTTACTTGGGAGGTGGTTTGTAGAGGTTTTAGATGTCCACAGCTACCTAGCTCAACCAACGACATATGGGGGTTCATTAGAGATACTCACATCAAATTAGGGGATAGAAAGGCTTGGGATTTAGCAGTAGCGGCATCTATGTGGAACCTATGGCTAGAAAGAAACGATTTTATTTTTCGCAATAAAGAGTATAGATTTCCTACCTCTATGAATAAAATGTTTCTTCTCATCCATGATTGGGCAGGTGCTTAGGCGGCAACAAAGAGATCCAGGACCGATACTGAAGACTAGCGTTTTGCTGGTGGACACTCTAGTCCGTCCGAGCGAAAAGAATGGTGGTTGCGATGCTGATTTGTTTTTCTATTGTACTAGGTATATTTTGGTGCTAGATGGTTGGGTGAGTTGTATTTTGGCTTTAGATGTATTTTGTGGAAGTTGAGGTCTTTATGTGCTGAGATGTCAGCTTTATTGTAATAGTTAGTATCTGCTGTACTTGTTTCTTTAAGTTTCTCGTTAATGAAACGATGGCTTCGGCCATCTTCTTATCAAAAAAAAAAAAGTCTGAAAACACAGAAAAGTTCAGTGAAATTCATACTTGTCAGATCTTAACTCGTGATATATGCACTGATAACATTATTATTATTATTATTATTTAATTTATGTGAACGAGGACCCAGCTAAATTTTTTTCGTACCGACACTTTTTGAAATATTGACCAAACTAACCCACTTTCAAAAATATTTACCCGACTGACCCAATTTTGGACTGGTCAACATTTTATGCTATTGACAATAATGACATCTGTTATGTTGATACCGTTGTTGCCAATAGCGGCCCCCGTAATTTTTTTTTCCGTTGCCGCTATTGAAAATAACGACATCAATATATGCAGCATTAACGCTCATCAAGTCAAAAGCGATACATGTCCTATCCATGTAAGCCTCATCGAATACAGGGATTTTCGGGTATCTCTGGCTAAAATGGGTAAGAATGGTGCGATATGCGCCTGCCAATGTATCTACCTCAATTGCTTCCTTTGTTGTGATGTGATTCTTCGCAACTGCTTCATCCTCCATGCCTACCTTAAAAGTTGCCTGCAAAATTTGTTAGGATTATGTCTTGTATACTCGTTGTTAAGATTAAAAGAAGGTAATATGAAGCACGAAGGTCGAAGCGTCGAAGCGAGTAGAAGGAGAACAACAGCAGCAGCAGGTGCAGGCTAGTTGCGGTCGACCGGTCATGGTGACAGTCGACCGCACCCCCGACCGCACCCCCGACCGCTCGTTGTACTAGGAAGTTAGAGAGTGGTACGGTCGACCGGTTTTGGTGGACGATTGACTGCCCACGGCGCTGATTCATTTTTGGGCCTCGATTTATTAGGTCGGTTCAGCCCAATCTTCAACTCCAAGTTAGATCGTGCGGCTCTTATTCAGTTACTTCTTTTTCATGTGTTATCGGACGACTGTGGATCAAGATTAGACCTGGGTTTTCTCTCTATTCTTCTATATATATTGTAAACTTCTCCAATATGAGAGGGAGTACTTCATAGATTCTTTTCTTCATTGCAAAGAGAGGCTCGAGAGAGAGATAGTTCTTGGTGGGTGAGTTTAATTCCTTGTGTCAAGTGAATTAGTAACTCCTTGTAATCTCTTCTAGTTGAATATCAGATCTCCCTATATTTCTCCCCGCATTAAGCAAAAGCTAACCGGGATAAGTCATCATTGTTGTGTTTGTGTCAATTTTGTGGATCTACTTTCTTGCTCAATTTATTCGCCTCGTCTACTTCGACTTTCTCATTGCTCTAATTAGTTCCGCTGTGACCAGAGGGCGTTTGTTGATGCCCCAATCCCAACAACTGGTATCAGAGCTTCAGGTTGCCGAGTTCCTTGGTTATGATGACATGCCATAGTATTTTGAAGATCAAGCAGTTTGATGGTAAGATCAATTTCAATCTTTAGAAGACTGACATGTATGATGTTCTTGTTCAAGAACGGTTGCAGTCAGCAGTAAAGAAGAAGAAAAAGCCAACTGATATGAAGGATGACGTTTGGGAAGATATTCGTGAAAGAGCCATAAGTCTAATCCGACTATCCTTGGCGGACGAGGTCAAGTGCAGATTTCTTGAAGAAACTGATGCGGCGAGTCTGTGGGAAAGACTCATAACTGACTACTCTGGTTCGTCGTTATTAGATCGGATGCATTGGAAGAGGAAGTTATTCCGTTTATCTATGAAGGAAGGTACCGATCTCCAAGACCACATTACCGAGTTCAATAAGGTATTATCTGAACTTAAGGCGATCAACGCAGATGTGTGTGAGGAAGATAAAACTTTCAACCTGATATATTCACTGTCGGATTCGTACGAGCCTTTGATCACGACCATGTTACATGGTAGATCTGCCAAGGAGAGTATTTCGGTAGATGGTGTAATCAAAGCATTGAAGGAAAATCAACTTAGGAAGGAGACCCATAAATCTTCATCGTCTATTCCTACAAGTTGTCTAGCAGTGGATGGTCTTTCAGGGGAAAGACAAAGAGCTTTGCAAAAGGATTCGATCCATTGCCGATATTGCAAGAGGCTAGGACATATCAAGAAAGACTGTTGGAAATTGCGGAATCAGGAGAGCGCAAAGAATGGGAGTTCAGCCAATGTGGTTAGTGCCTTTGATTCAGGCGATTCGTGTCTTCTTGTTTCAAATTCTTTAGAAGTGGATTCTAGTTGGTTTCTTGACTCAGGAAGTTCTTCTCATATTTGCTCCGAGAGGGAGTTGTTTTCTACTTATAAGTCTACTACGGGGCGTTGTGTGACTTAATTCCTTGTGTCAAGTGAATCAGTAACTCCTTGTAATCTCTTCTAGTTGAATATCAGATCTTCCTATATTTCCCCCTGAATTAAGCAAAAGCTAACCGGGATAAGTCATCGTTGTTGTGTTTGTGTTAGTTTGGTGGATCTACTTGCTTGCTCAAGTTATTCGCCTTGTCTACTTCGACTTCCTCATTGCTCTAATTAGTTCCGCTGCGACCAGAGGGCGTTTGTTGACGCCCCAATCCCAACAAAAAATGACAAAAAAGACATTGGAGTCATGCTTTACCCAAATAAAACTGTGAAGAAGTTCGCACCCAAAAGAAAAGAAAAGACAAAAAAAGCAGAGACTCCTGCATCTTATGTTGTTAGACAGTCTTACAGTAATTCAATATTCATTTGTCCCGAAGCAAAGCGTAAATAGTGTAATAACGCAAAGTGTAAATACTGTTAACACATGGTGTAAAGCATAAAATTAGCTATGAAAATTCTGATTTTCTAATTTAACAAGTGAAAAAAAACTATGTAAAAAAATTCATATAAATTCTAAATAATTTACAATAACAGAGGGGGAAATCTGAAGCCTAAAAAGTTAATATTCACCAAAATGAAACTTCAATATTTAAGAATGAAGACTTCAAGTTATAAGGCCAAAGAAAACACATAAAAGCTAATACAAAATGGAGGAACATGAAGTAAATTATATTTTCTAACTGAGTTAATCTTTTTAATGCAAACTTTGGACTTCAAATGTTAAAGAATCAAAAGTTGCATATTAAATCATGAAGAATCAAAACTACAAAGAGAAAGAATCAAGAACTGAAAAAAGAGAAAGAAAGCTCATCCAAAATAGAGATATAAAAGAATTAGAGAAACACTATGTTAAGATAACAGAGAGATTGAATGGAAAAGATGAATTAATTATTATTGGGCTCTAAAGGCCAGTATATATAGTATACATAGGATAGTATACATAGGATACAAGATATAATCTCAACCGTACATCTCTAACAATAGATATAGTGGTGTGTCTAATAATATATCTAATAAGCTAGGTTGCTGGGGGGAAAAAAGGAAATCAAAAGGAAAGAGATACTAAAAGATTTCGCGGTAAGGGAGCCCTACATAAAGTAGCTGGAGTTGTGCAAGGATTGGGTGGCCTAGTCACAAGAAAACATGAAAAAACAAGAAGAAAACAAAGGGTTTATATCGCTTTTGTCTACAAGTCACTGGTCTTTTCTTTTTTCAATAAAAAATAGGGATATGTCTCTAGCGCATGCTATTTAAGTTACCTACCGTGCGCAAATAGCATGCTCTATATGGTTATAGCTCAGAGCTATGTAAAGAAATAGGTTACGCATGCAATGTTTCGTAGTGAAAGGGCTGGTGCTAGGTTAAATAGCAAGCTATTTTGAGCTTCATAGCGTGCTACTTTATACATTACCTCCAAATTAAATCATCCCTGTGGCATCACCAAAAGAGTTGGCCCCAGTAGCACAAGTTGTTACTGCTGCATGGTTTAACCTCTAAAAAAGAGCAAAAGTTCCGCTTTCAAATTACCTGCAGATGTCTAACAGTGTGTCAAATTAGATTATAATTACTCAAAAGTTTTAACTATCTTCTTTGGACATCGTTTTAGAAATATTGTCATAGCCCGTGCTGTAAAAAGCATACAGCGTTTTGAAAAAACTGTCATTTGATGGCATTTTCGAAATGATGTATTTTCATAGCGTTTTGAAAACGCTATCCTTTTGACAACGTTTTGAAAAAGTGATCTTTTTATGGCATTTCAATAATGCTGTCATTTTAACTGCATTTTCTAAACACCGTCTTATTACGGCATTTCCAAAACATTGTCAAAAAAGATAGCGTTTCAAAGATGATTCTTTTTTTACAACATTTTAGGAACGCTAACTTTTGGCAGCATTTTTGAGAGAGTTGTATTTTTTATATATAGCGTTTTAGGAATGCTGTTTTTTTTTTACCTGGATGCAAAAAAAATTTCCCGAATGCACATAAAAAATTTCAACACGAAACTTCATATAAAAAACGTCAATATACCATTGATAGTAGTTCCATTTACAGGTATATCAATACCCAGCATCACAGAAATCTGTTTACAATAAACTTAAAGCCAACAGCAAAAACCCTTGCGTGACTAACATCAAAACAATTCCACACTTTTGTTCATCCATGACATCTCTAACCTGCAAATTGAGAAGAAAATTTGTCAAAGTGTTAAAAGAAAAAACAGATCACTAATAATTCTACTACTAATTACTACTATTCTTAATAAGTGTGTAAAGAAGAGCCGAAGTGATGGATACATTAACCAGATCAGTAATAGTTATAGACTTCATAATTCAGGCAAGCAGCTTTATCAGTGGGATAAATAGTGCAGTTCGCAAAAAAGTTGTGGCTTGAGGTTCAGACACCTTTGACCTCAGTTGCCATTACTGCACTTAATTTTCATTGTGATCTTTGTGTCCCTATGGTTTCTCTTAATTAGAAAAGTGGGGAGGAAGAAGAAAACTCAAGGGGTAAGAAGTCCACAGTGAAAGTGCAATATAACTCTTGGTCGTAGGTTTGTACATTCTACATATCGTCGAAATAATATGATATGGAAACAAAATCAAGGAATAACGACTCCACATTGAACTCTTATGTATCCAGTCATAAGTTCAAAAAATGCCATAGCAGAGATATTGACAATTACTATTAGTTAGCCATATATCTAGTTAATCTCTCTAATGTTCACATTGGATAAAATTCCAATTCTAGATATTCTTTGGACCTTGCAAAAAGAAACAGGGTTCAATAAATTTCTCAAGCAGACAACTAAATTGTTGGTGATTTATAGTAAATCAAGGAAGGCACTGGCAACAGCCAGTGTAGTGAAGCAACCATAGGGGCCAAATTTAAGCAAATAGACATCAACAGACCCGGACTGAAGAATGCATCATCTGGCTCTAACTAAATTTTATATAGAGAAAAAAAACCAAAATTAAAATGAAAATCCAAGGTGACTGTATTGAGCACAGTTGGTCAGTGCCTTGGCCCATTTTCCCCTGAAAACAGATAAGATGATAATCTAATTATAAGGACGAGCTAAATAGCTAGTGTTATGTGCCAATAGGATGCTCTACTATATCTTTACAGAAATTAAATAACTTAAGAACCATCACATACTCTCAAATTAGTATAATTTGTCTGATCAGATATACTAAAATAGAAGCATTGCCCATGCAAATAAATATTCATTTCCAGATGACAATTGAAAAGTAAATAAGGTTGGTGACATATAATTCGCAAGATTATTCAGATTAACTGCTCAATCTCTAAAAACAAACGACAAATGAACAATGCACTAATTGTACCTGATCAATAACAAACTCAATCATTTCCTCAGTAGTGCCTCCTGGATACTGAATGCTGCCATCTAGTTCAAAATCCAAACCATCACATGCAAGGTGATTATACAGAAAGCTTAAGATCTAAAGAAATAGCGCATGTGACTATAGAAAAATTCCGGACTATAGAAAAATTCCTTCATCGAAATAGGGGACATAATTCACATGGATATAGTAAGTGTCGCTTGCTATTTCTAGTATGTATAGATGATATATGCCACTTGTTGAAACACTGCCATTAGGACCATAGTTTGTCAGCAATAAAACTAATACTTAACATTATTAAATGCTTAGGTTAAATCAAGATTTAGCTAGTAGCCTAGTAACATGAAAATACTAAAGCACATAAGATGTATCCTTCACTATCATAGTCAAGAATGTAACGTTATCATGCAAGTGCATTCTAAAGGTCAAGATATATTACCAGAATTTAAGCAATTCCAAAATTACAGAGGTCGACCTGGTACAAAGAGGATCAACCTACAAAATGCCATTAATGTTAGGAGGCAAATAAAACAAAACAAAACAAAAAACACTTATTCATAAGGAACAATTAAATATAATGCTTACCGATGCATACCAAATGATTTTTGTGGCTTCAACTTGTTGCTCCTGTTGACCTTAAGTTTGGTGTGTACAAAACATACTATATACAACTAATAAATTTCAGTTAAGATGTGCAGGAAAAATGGAAAAAAGAAAATCCAAAATAAAGATATGAAAGTTTGTAAAAGAGACATGAATCAAAAAGATTTGAAAATTCAAATAGGAGTGCATCACAAGAAACATTTGCTTTAAATTTACAATGAATCAAGCATGGCTGGATTATTCATTTCCTTTTTGTGAGAAAATGCTATGTAATGATTGATTGATTGATTGATTATTTTTTGGTATGCATATAAAGTAGATTCGCCAAATAAAAGTCTGCACGATAGCAGCCAACCGCAAAATTGTCGGTCGACCGTCACAACAGTCGACTGCTCATTTTAGTTGAAAAGATGAATCAGTCGACCGGTCATCTCTCGACTCTCAGGTTGAAAGATGAACGGTTGACCGCTCACATGTATGGTCGACCGTTGATGTACAGATCTGACTATTTCGGAAAAATCTTTTCATTTTTGGAAAGATATTTTTTCCCACTCTATAAATAGAGACGAATTTAGTGAGTATTCTTGACTCTTGCGATCATAAGATTCATAACTTCTGAATTAATAATCAATCATCAATCCGAGCGTGAGAAATATTCATTATTTTTTTTCTTCAGTCAAGGTCTATTTGGATCTTGAGGATTTTTCTTTTATTTCCACTTCGGTAAGGTTTGCGGGTCTTATCTGTAGAAGCCTTGAGGGTGTAATAGGTCTCTCTGCCTGAATTTCAAAAATCGTTGTACAAGGGTTTAAAGTATAATGGAACGTTTGTTGCGAAGAATTGCTACAAGTAGGTGGTGTGGATGTAGACCTGGGGGTCGAACCACGTTATATCGTTGTGTCTTGCTCGTTGCTCTGTTTGCTCACTTTCTTACTCTATCTTTTTTACTTTACGCATTTATTTAAATTTTTAATTTTTGCACGATCACGAACAACATGAATATACGCTAACCTTGAAAGATCTGCATAAGACACCAACTCATTTTACCAATTCACCCATTATGTACACTAATGCAAGCACGATCCAGAGAAAAGGATATCAACCTCATAAGTGTGAAGCTTCACATATGTATGTGGCATCCTTTAGTTCACATTGTTATAGTGCTTTAGAATCCTTTTACTCCATAACCAGGTCTAGAAAATGCTAGGAATCACATTGGTATGATCCATCGATTGCATCAATTGCTGCTGATTCTTGTATCTCGTCCTGCTTCCAAAGTCTCCTATGTTCCCAAGCATTTTGCCAGCAAATTAACAATATTACCAGAACTGAAACGAAATGCAAATTGAAGTTAAAAGCGAAACAGAGATTCTAACAATACCTTTTAATGGCAATTCCAAATGACTCCATCCCCGCCATACGCTCGGCCATGTAGCTAATAGTCTGCATTTCAAGTAAATAAATACAACCCATTAAGTAATCTATAAATCTAAATCGGTGGGCTTATACAAAAGACTGATCCAAAACTACTCACTCTGTTGGGTTAGCCATTCTTTCCTCCTATAGTTGTGTAGATGACATTGCCCCGTACCCAATCATCCGCTTCTACAACAGATTGTTCCTGCAATAAATAATAGCTAGTAGTCATTAAAATAATAATAATAAATAAATAAAAAGCACTACAACAGATTGTTCCAGAATCAAATGCACTAACCACATTGGCTGAACTACCGTTCTTTGCACTCTCTTGATTCTGTAATTTTCAACAATCTTTCTTGACATGCCCTGACCTCTTGTAATATCGACAACGGATCGAATCCTTTTGCAAAGCACTTTGTCTTCCCCCGAAGGACCATCAACTGCTAGACAACTAGTAGGACTAGACGATGAAGATTTATGGGTCTCCTTCCTAAGTTGATTTTCCTTCAATGCTTTGATTACACCATCTACCGAAATACTCTCCTTGGCAGATCTACCGTGTAGCATGGTCGTGATCAAAGGCTCGTACGAATCTGACAGTGAATATATCAGGTTGAAAGCTTTATCTTCGTCACACACATCTGCGTTGATCGGCTTAAGTTCAGATAATACCTTATTGAACTCTGTAATGTGGTCTTGAAGATCGGTACCTTCCTTCATAGATAAACGGAATAACTTCCTCTTCCAATGGATCCGATCTAATAACAACGAACCAGAATAGTCAGTTATGAGTCTTTCCCACAGACTCGCTGTATCAATTTCTTCAAGAAATGTGCACTTGACCTCCTCCGCCAAGGGTAGTCGAATTAGACTTATGGCTCTTTCACGAATATCTTTCAAACGTCATCCTTCATATCAGTTGGCTTTTCCTTATTCTTTACTGCTGACTACAACCGTTCTTGAACGAGAACATCATACATGTCAATCTTCCAAAGATTGAAATTGATCTTACCATCGAACTGCTTGATCTTCAAAATACTGTGGTCTGTCATCTTAACCAAGGAACTCGGCAACCTGAAGCTCTGATACTAGTTGTTGGGATTGGGACGTCAATAAACGCCCTCTGGTCGCAGCGAAACTAATTAGAGCAATGAGGAAGTCGAAGTAGAAGAGGCGAATAAAATTGAGCAAGCAATTAGATCCACCAAACTAACACAAACACAACAACGATGACTTATCCCGGTTAGCTTTTGCTTAATCCGGAGAGAAATATAGGGAGATCTGATATTCAATTAGAAGAGATTACAAGGAGTTACTGATTCACTTGACACAAGAAATTTAACTCACCCACCAAGAACTATCTCTCTCTCAAGCCTCTCATTGCAATGGAGAAAAGAATCTATGAAGTACTCCCTCGCATATTGGAGGAGTTTACAATATATATAGAAGAATAGAGAGAAACCTAGGTCTAATCTTGATCCTCAGTCGTCCGATAAAACGTGGAAAAGAAGTAACTGAATAGGAGCCGCACAATCTGACTTGGAGTTGAAGATTGGGCTGAACCGACCTAACAAATCGAGGCCCAAAACTGAACACAGCGCCGCGGGTGGTCGACCGTCCACCAAGACCGGTCGACCGTACCACTCTCTGACTTTCCAGTACAACGAGCGGTCGGGAGTGCGGTCGGGGGGTGCGGTCGACTGTCACCCAGACCGGTCTACCGCAACTAGTCTGCTTCTATTACTGCTGCTGTTCTCCTTCTACTCGTTACAATGCGTCGACCTCTGTGCTTTATATTACCTTCTTTTAATCTGAACAACGAGTATACAAGACACAACCCTAACACCCTATTTTCCTTTTCTCCCCACTATGATTTCTCTTTTAGTTTGGTTTTAGATCTTGATTTGGTTTTATCATGGCATCAGAGCGGTTTGATTATAACCCGCTTTGCGGTTATTGCTCATTCTCCCTGCCGTCAGATCTGGACTCGATTTGCGCATCGGTCGTCTTCCTCAAACCCTCAGATTGGAGCAGGCCAGGGGTTCGAGTGTAGCCGACACAGATGAAGAAGGCAGGAATGATGATGATGATGGTGATTAAGTGGTGGCTGATGGTGAAGGTTGTGAATAAGGAGGAGGGCGATTGGGTTCCCGGATTGAAGAAGAAGAGGAAGTAGTCGGATTGCAGAAGAGGGTGCTTTTGTTTTCTGGAAGAAGTTGTAGATTTGAGGTTATGATTGTTTTTTGTTTTTTGTTTTGGAAGGTTTTGATTTGTTGGGTTGTTGGAAGTTGGGTTTTGTGTTTTGAGTTCATAAGAAGAAGAAGCAGCAGCATTATTATTAAGAAGAAGAAGAATGATTTACAAGTGTTGGAGATGAATTAGAAGATTGAAGAAGAAGAAGCGGACTGCTGTTTTGATAAGTTTTAGGACCTGTTTGGTTGGAGGGGAGGGGAGGGGAGGGGAGGGGAGGGAAGGAATTTTTTAAAACATTTCTTGTTTGGTTCATTTTTTAGGAGGGGGATGGAGGGATGCAGAATTCCTGCTGAGCCAATTTTGGTTCCCCTCCAATATTGGGGAAATTTGGAGGGGAGAGAAAGTGAGTCTAATTTTTTTAAACTGATTGGACTAAACTGACTTTTTTAGATCTAAATCCCTAAAATAAAAAAGATATCCTCTCTCTCCCACTCGCACTCTCTGTTTCTCCCCCTCCTCGTCGTGGAGGTGAGGAGCAGATATCCTCTCTCTCTCTCGACTCGTCTCTCTCCCGACATTTCCAGTTTTATTTTATTTATTTATCTTTTTTAAGCAAAAATATTATTGTATGTTAAAGCTTTAACATGCAATGCAAGAGTGGTTGAGTTCACCTTTATAATTTATACTTTCTGTTACAGTGTATGCAATATTGGTAGTATGAAACCACCGCACATGCACACTCACAAAATGTTTGCTACATAATGTTTGCTGAAGTTTTTGTCCCGTATCTGGTGTGAGTTTGTGGTAAGGGATTCTGAAGATTTTTCTCATCCACTTATTGCTGAAGTGTTTGTTCCTTATCAGATTAAGTCTTAATGGGTATTGTGCAAATACTAATGCTATTATCATAAATCTCGCTTTCACTCAAATGTATGTTTGTACAAAAAATATAACACATGTAAAGTTATCAACAAAATAATTTGGTGAACATGTAAGTACCCAGCTCATATATCAATCTCTCTAAGCCTAACCGTATCACTTTTTGTTTGGAGAACTGTACCCATAGCACAAACTGAACACTTTGTGCAGCATGTCTTCGATTAGTGCAACCTTAATAAAGATGCACATTATATCTCAGACTAGGTTTTTATGTGTTTTATATGAAGAATTGTTAATAGTAGTTTCCATATCAAATTACATGGATAACTTCTGATTTGCTACTTTCCTTAATTTACTTCATCGTATAAAAAAAGGTGCAAACAAGATAAAGAAAACATCTAAGGGGATCTGGGTTTGTTAATTATGTGAATTCGCTCCTTGTACTTTTGGTGTGGATGCAATCAAGTGGTTAGAGACACTTGATGTTTTTTTGTGGTTGAGTTTTGTTATAAAATGTAAAATGGTATAAAAGTAATTTTATTATAAAATCTCTTCCCTCTCCTTGTGAAGCTAACAAGAAGATAATTATTTTTCCTCCCCTCCCCTCCTTTGAACCAAACAGAGTCTTGATAAAAATCACCCCCCCCCCCATTAAAACCCTTTCCTCCCCTCCCCTCTTTTGAACCAAACAGACCCGGAACATTTTTTCTTTGGTCTGCTCCAATCAAAGGTATGACCAGCTGGGATCTTTATGAGTTGGGATCTTTATGGTTGAATTGAAGTGGACAATTTGTGTGTAAGTTAAATTTGAAAAAAAAATCCCTTGAACTATCTCCTTTATACAGAAAACCTCACTGAACCTTTTTTTTGCGCAGAAAACCACAAGTATGGTTACAAAAAAAAACTTCCTGAAGTATATTTTAAAAAACCACATCTAACTTTTCTGCTTGTATTAGATAACCCCATTCATCTTTACAAGTTGGTTTAGAAAACATCATGCATCTTTCTCATTATTTTCAAAAAACCGCACTCAACTTTAGCAGAAAGCTCTTGCTGCCAGAGTGGGTTTTTTGCAACTATACTTGAGTGTGGATTTCTGCACAAAAAAAGTTCAGTGAGGTTTTCTGCATAAAGGGGATAGTTCAACGATTTTTTTTCAAATTTAGCCTGTGTGCATTTTGTGCAATTTGCGAGTCCTTTTAGAATTTGCAAATTTGGGAGTTCGTTTGCATTTGCAACTTGGAAGTTGTGATCTTGAAGGGTGTTTGTATTGACAATTTGGAAGTTTGTTAGAATTTGCGAAATTGCAAGTTTGTTTGCATTCAAAATTTCAAAGGTTGAGATGGATAAGTACAATTTTTGCAAGCAAAGGGGTCACTAGAAGGCTCAATGTCCTAAGCTATTTAATCGAGCACAACAACATCAGCAAAAGCAACAATTCAGCACTGCAGCAGTCATACCACAATCAAACACCTCAGATTTTAGAGCTTCATCATTGAATTCTACACTCGCAGCCATTTATGAGCAGCTTCAGAAACTCCTTGCTATACAGTCGCATGTGTTGGGTTTATATCTTGCATACTATATTGGATAAGAAGACGATGCAACGATGGAGGAATCGAGATGATCAGAGACGTAATGGAAGCAAGGGAAACAATCAGTAGCAGTAGCAGCAGGAGTTGCGGTCGACTGTACTTGGGGTGCAGTCAACTGCCCAACTCTGCAGAAGTTTCCGAGAAGGGGACGGTCAACCGGCCTTGTGGTGCGGTCGACCGAACGTGGTGCTGATGGATTTTTTAGGTCGGGTCTTGGTGATTCGTGAGAATCCCAACTTGCTCTTCAAGTCAAATCTTACGACTCTTGTCGTAGGATTATCTCTTCAGGAATATCCAATGGTTATTGTATCATGATATCAAACTAGATTTTCTCTAGATCTCTATATATTGTTGTTATTGGTCTCCATTGAGAGCCAAGAGAGAGCGAGTCTTCATTGAAGGAGAGATTGAGTGATTCTCTAATTGTAAAAACCTAGTACTTACTGGTGAGGCTAGAAAGAGGTTCGTGGTGAGAATTATAATATTCTTGTATCTTCTCTAGTTGAATAACATCTTGGGTTTCTTCTCCTCCGGATTAAGGCGAAAGCCCCAACCGGTACAAATTTGTGTGTGCTTTGGTGTGTTTGGTATGATCTGGTATGTGCTTGGTGGTTTGTATTGATTGCATCGAATAAC
Source organism: Hemerocallis citrina (assembly GCA_017893485.1). Lineage (NCBI taxonomy): Eukaryota > Viridiplantae > Streptophyta > Magnoliopsida > Asparagales > Asphodelaceae > Hemerocallis > Hemerocallis citrina. Next base: position 104,451,432 of record CM030362.1, read on the forward strand.
TCAACAAGATTCTAAGGGGGGTTTTCGATAGAAATCCCTAAAACATGATATGTTTGTCTCTTCACTAATAGGTCAGCTACCTTCTAGTTCCTCAGCTATGACTTCCTCCATATGGATTTTGGATTCTGGAGCTTCACACCATATGTCATCTAATTCAAAACTCTTTGTTTCTTTGCATCCTACATCATCTGTGTCTGTTATGACTGCTGATGGTACACCTATGCCAGTAGCAGGAATTCGTTCTGTTGTCACAACACATTTATCTCTTTCTGATGTTTACCACATTCCTAAGCTTACGCTCAATCTTGTATCTGTTAGTTGTGTGATTACTCAGTAACATTTTCTTCTAGCTCTTGTTATGTGCAGGATCTGCAGTCCCAGAAGCTGATTGGGATAGGTTGTAGAAGGGGGGGATTATACGTTTTGAATGAGCTGAGGTTACCGGTATTTGCAGCTCCTAGTGTTGATTTGTCATCATTCCGTTTGTGTCCCTCATCCTCTAGTTTCTATTTATGACATTCACGTCTTGGCCATGTTTCAGCTTTTTGCTTAAAATTCTTAGCTTCTACAGGATCCTTAGAAAATTTGCAAACACATGATATTTCTAATTGCAGTGATTGGTGGTTGTGAACTTACCAAATCCACTGCATTGCCTTTTAACCGAAGTACTTCTTGCTCTTTTGCACCATTTGATTTAATCCATTCTGATGTGTGGGGACATTCTCCAATTGTTACAAAATGGGGGTCACGATATTATGTTTCTTTCATTGATGATCACACTCGTTTTTGTTGGGTTTATCTCATGAAATATCGTTATGACTTTTTTGATGTTTATAAAAACTTTCGAGCCCTTGTAAATACTCACATTGTGCTGTTATCAAGTGTTTTAGATGTGATTTGGGTGGTGAATACACTTCCAACAAATTTTGCGATTGCTTGCTATAGATGGAACAATTCGCCAGACTTCTTGTACATCTACTTCTGAGCAAAATGGTGTTGCTGAAAGAAAACATAGACACATTGTTGAAATTGCCCGTTCTCTTTTGTTGTCATCTTCAGTTCCTAGTGAGTTTTGAGGAGAAGCGGTACTTACTGCAGTCAACCTTATTAATAAGATCTCATCCTCCATTACTTTAGGTTTGTCGCCTTCTGAAAACTATATGGTCATGTTCCTGACTATTCCTCATTGAGAGCTTTTGGTTATACTTGCTTTGTTCTTCGTCCACATGTAGAGTGTACGAAATTATTGTCGCGTTCTTCCCTTTATGTGTTTCTTGGTTATGGTGAGGGACAAAAGAGATATCGTTGTTTTGATCCAGCTTCGCTAAACCTATATGTGTCCCGTCATGTTGTGTTTCTTGAGCATATACCTTTCTTCTCTATTCCTGCTACTACTCACAATTTGAACAAATCTAAGCTCATTCATATTGATCCATTCGTTGACCATACAAACAACCTTTCTCCATCAGTCCCTTCTATTCTTGATTCTAACCCATCTCTTGCTCCTGTAGCTCCCTTTCCGCTTCATTATTCTCGCAGGACTCACATTGTTAGTTCTGGAGATACTGGTGCCTCGCAGTATGATACTCATAATACTCCCCCTCCTTCCGTCGCCGTCCAATCTCCGCATGAGATTGTGGATTCCTCTTCTAGTTATCCTTAGCATTCTCGTAAGTCTACTCACCTACCAGATTTTGTTTACTCTAATTATTCCACTTCTTTCTCTTTATTTTTAGCATATATTCATTGTCTCTGTGATTCCTTATCCTACAAAGAGGCAGTTCTTAACCCCCATTGACAGCATGCTATGAACGAAAAACTTTCTGCCTTGCAAAAGACGGACACTTGGGATTAGGTACCTTTACCTTCTAGTAATAGTACAATTGGTTCTTGTTGGGTTTATAAAATCAAGACAAAGTATGATGGATCAATTGAGCGCTACAAAGCTAGATTGGTTGCTAAGGGATTTTCTAGCAGTATGGTATGGATTATGAGGAGACTTTTGCTCATGTTGCAAAGATGACTACAATTCGTACTCTTATTACAGTTGCATCTGTTCGTCAGTGGCATATAACTCAAATGGATGTTAAGGATGTTTTCTTGAATGGTGATTTGCATGAAGAAGTTTATTTGGTTCCCTCGCATGGTATCTCTCGTAATCATGGAGAAGTTTGTAAACTTAAGAAAGCGTTGTATGATCTCAAACAAGCACCTCGAGCTTGGTTTGAGAAGTTCTCTATCGTTATCACTTCTCTTCGGTTTTCCTCCAGTAATCACGACTCAGCTCTCTTTGTTAAGTGTAACCCAATTGGTCGTATCTTACTCTCTCTATATGTTGATGATATGATTATTACTGGTGATGATGTTGATGGCATTGCAGTATTAAAGTCAGATTTAGCCCATCAATTTGAAATGAAGGATTTGGGTTCTCTACGGTATTTTTTGGGTATTGAAGTTGCATTTTCTCAAAAAGGTTATCTTCTTTCTCAATCTAAGTACACTGCTGATATTCTTGAGAATGCTCGTCTTACCGATACTAGAACTGTTGATATTCCTTGTAAGCTAAATGTTCAGTACGCTCCTTCTGATGGTACTCCTTTGTCATATCCCACTTTATACCGCACTATTGTTGGATGTTTGGTCTCACTCGTCCAGACATTGCTTATGTTGTTCATATTGTCAGTCAGTTTGTTGCTTCTCCTACCACCGTGCATTGGATAACTGTTCTTCGTATCTTGTGGTATCTTCGAGGGACCACCTTTCAGAGTCTTTTACTTCGATCCACTTCTTCCTTGGAGCTGTGTGCATACTCTGATGCTAATCACGGGCCTGATCCCACAATTTGCAAGTCTGTTACTAGTTTCTGTATATTTTTGGGTGATTCTCTTATTTCTTGGAAGTGCAAGAAACAAACTATTGTTTCTCAATCTTCTACAGAAGCAGAGTACTGTGCTATGACATTGATATGGCTAAAAATAGAACCAAATCGGGACCGTTCAAATCGGGCACGAATCTTAAAGCTCTCAGGGATAAAACGATAATTTCACCTACAAACGGGTCCGAAATGGAAAATGGGTCTTCCTTCAAAGCCGAATAACCAAGAAACGGGTCTATCCTATTGGGTACGGGTAACGACCCGCTACAAACCAATTCAGATTTTTAAAGAGTAATTCAAATTCGTGATTATCCCTAAGAGATAGTTTAAATAGTCTCTCTTATCATGAAACGAGTTTAAAGTCTACATCTTATCCAGAAACACCGGGACATAGGAATAAATGATTATCTCTAAACTGTCTTTTAAGGCGACTATAAATACCCCTCTCTCCCCACCATAACAAGGTAATCAATCTTTTTTCACATAAAGCTATTTCATAATCTTCCTGATTACTGACAAGAGTGTCAGAGGGTTCATCGCCGGGATCCATCCCGGTGTGTCAAACTTTTTGCAGGTTCACGGCAGCAGCAAGAAACCAGTCAAAACACCGGTGAAAGTCAACAGATTTGCTTAATTCGTTCCTTCAAGAATCCACAAATTCATCTGTTTGCTCCCACACCAAAATCAGCAGCAAAGATTGGCGCCGTCTGTGGGAAGCAAAAAGCAATCCAACCCTATTTCATCAGCGAAAGTAGTTTCAAGCTATGCTTCCAAAGAAGGGGAAGGCGACGGTCTCCAACCGCAGAGCCACTCTCGCTCCTTCTCCTCCTCCTCCACTTCAGGAGGTCCTCCCTCAACCCGTCCAGCAAGTCCAATAACCGCAGCCTAGACAACCTCTCCCTCAACCTATTCAGCAACCGCAGCTTGGACAGCCCCTTCCTCAGCAACCTTAGCCCCAGCAGGCTCCTCAAGGGCTTCAAGGGGCTGCCGTGAGACTCTCCCGCCGAAGTCGCCCAAGGCAACCTCCTCATCATGACCATGTCTCAATACATAACCCCTCATCTGAATCCATGGCCTCTCACAGTCCTCCAACGCCAAAGGATCTCCGGCACATTATTGTCAACCGGCAACATGGGATAGATGTTCGGACCCGCTTGGACGAGAGGCGGTCCCATAACGGAATTCCCCATCGTGAACATCAAAGGGGACTACCGATTCGGTCCCCTAGAGCCCGATCCCCCCATAGATCAGACCACAAAAGATCTAACTCTCCTAGGAGGCGGAGGGAGTCACCCCCACACCGTCAGAGGAGGAGCCGCACCCCGACCGATCGGTCGCTCCAAGGGACCACTGAGATCGGGGGGCACCTGTCACAAGGGCAGAGTTCCAGCAGTTTCAAGAAGCAGATCTGAGGGCCTTCAATGTTGCTCCTAACCACGATCAGTGGGCGCCCAGTCCTCAACCTACCCCAAGCTATCGATGTCGCACTCCCAGTCCTCAACCTGCCTCAAGCTATCACCGTCGCACTCCTAGTCCCCTTCCACATGAAGACGAGTTCCGAGGCTCAGCAAGATATGACCGAAGGGAAGACTCGGTCTACTGCCGTCTCCACGAGATGGAGAGGCGCCTTGGCCGGCTTGATAGTGAAGAGGAACAACAGGCGAGGAATTTCTGCCAGAGCAGGCCTCCATTCTCCCGAACCATCATGGAAGCCCCGGTCTTAGAAAACTTCAAGCCCCCTAACTTTGAGTCATACAAGAGGGAGTCGGACCCCGCTGACCACATCGAGAGTTTTAAAACTCTCATGATGATCCACCAGGCTTCGGATGCGCTCCTTTGCAAAACCTTCCCTGCCACGTTGAAGGGGCCTGCGAGAGGATGGTACTCTCGACTCGCCCCGGCCTCCATCTTCTCCTTCGATCAGTTCGAAGGGCTCTTCCTTACCCATTTTGTGAGTAGCCGTCGCACTGAAAAGACAAGCACCTCTTCACTATTACTCCATCAAAGGAAGGGCGAGTGGCTAATGGACTATGTTAAGCGTTTCACCTCCGAGGCCCGGTCCATTGTCACCCTAGACCAGCCGGTGGCCTCTGCTGCTTTCCAATCCAATGTCACTAACGACAACCTCAGGGCATCCCTTGCCAAGAGCTCGAGATTTCTCAGAACTCCTGCTTAGAAGTGAAAAGTACATCCGAGCGGAAGAGGCTCTCAACCGCCCCACTCTTGAAGGATCATCTTCTGGGAACAAACAGAAGGGCGCTGAAGAGGAAGGAGCTAAGAATCTCCAGAAAGACAATAGAGGTCAGTGTCGCCCTCCTCCTCGCTTCGAGAAGTTTACTCCACTCAACGCGAGTGTTTCAACCATCCTGATGGAAGTCGGGAAAGAAGGTCTCCTCCCACCACCTTCGAAGATGAACACACTGGGCAAAAAGAGAAACAAAGACAAATGGTGCCGGTACCATAGGGACCACGACCACGACACGAATGACTGTCGGGCCCTCAAAGATGAGATCGAGGTCCTTATTCAGAGAGAACAACTTTCCAGGTTCGTAAGAAAGGAGAGGGAAGATCCTCCTCCTCCCTACAGGGGGCTAATAAGCAAACTGAGCGACACGCCGAGACCCTAGGTTCTGAAGCTGAAGCCGTCCTACACCTCATACACGGAGGCCCAATGGGGAGGGGGGGGGGGGGGGGGGGGGGAGATCCGAACTCCTCCCGAAAAGCCTTTGTCTGAGAGGTGAACTTCGTGCAGAACCATCCTCCCTTCAAGGGCCTTGGGGTCCCTGTCACTTTTTCATATAAAGATTTGGAGGGCATCTAAACACCCTATTGTGATGCTCTAGTGATCAACCTCCATATGGCCAACTTCGTTGTACGCTAGGTCCTGGTTGACAATGGTAGTTCGGCCAACATCCTTTTTCTAGAAGCGTTCCAGGGTCTTAAGTTGTCCAGGGATCGACTCAAGCCTACCGGCTACACTCTCCACGGGTTCACCGGGGTGCCAGTGACGATCGAGCGTGTCATAACTCTCGACGTAACTGCTGGCAGAACTTCAATCAACCGAACCGAGCCGATGGATTTCATGGTGGTAGATGTGAAGGCTGCTTACAACGTCATCCTGGGCCGACCAGGCCTAGGTGCTCTTCAGGCCATACCCTCAGCCTACCATATGAAGATGAAATTCCCCACCACAATAGGGGTGGGAGAAATCAGAGGGGGCCAAGAGGCGGATCGCAAATGCTACATGACTCGGTAGGAGGGCCGGTCCTCTCCCTTGAAGCCCTCGAACTCCCAAAAGGGTGTAGCCAGACCATCTCAGAGCTGGTCGATGAGTTGGAAGAAGTAGCATTCTCAGAAGGAGATCCGACCAGGACATTCCAAGTCAGTAAGGTCCTTCCCCCTCCCCGTCAAAACTGACATTATCCAGTGTATAAGGGGAAATCGCAATCTATTCACCTGGACTGCGACCTATATGCCTGGAATCTCCAAGGAGATTCTCATTCACCACCTTAGTGTCGCTTCTGAGGCCAAACCTGTCCAGCAAAAGTGATGCAAATTCGCTCCCAAACTCCAGCAGGCAATTAAAGAAGAGGTGGAGAAACTCTTGAATGCCCGGTTCATACAGAAGGTCAACTATCCCGAATGGCTGTCCAATGTCGTAATGGTTAAAAAAGCCAATGGGAGCTGGAGGATCTGCATTGCTTCACGGATCTAAACAGAACCTGCCCCAAAGATCTGTTCTCGCTCCCGAGCATTGATGCCCTGATTGATGTAACCTCAGGCCACGAACTCTTAAGTTTCATGGATGCATTTTCCGGGTACAACCAGATCAGGATGTTCCCACCAGATATTCCGTAGACCTCTTTCTTAACCGACCAAGGTCTATATTGCTACTGGGTCATGCCCTTCGGGCTCAAGAACGCCGGTGCCACCTATCAGCGCCTTGTTAACAAGGTCTTCAAGGAACAGATCGGTCGGAACATGGAAGTCTACGTAGACGATATGTCGGTAAAGAGCATCACCAAATCAGATCATGTTTTCGATCTTCAAGAGGCCATTGATGTGTTGAGGAGACACCACATGAGACTGAACCCAAACAAGTGTGCCTTCAGCGTCTCATCCGGCAAATTTCTTGCATTCATGGTCAGCTAAAGAGGCATAGAGGCCAACCCAAAAAATATTCAAGCCATTCTAAATATGGCTCCTCCTTCAAGTGTCAAAGACATATACAGGCTCACAGGACACCTTGCGGCCATAGGGCATTTTCTCTCCAAGTCCGGAGAAAAATGTCTCCCGTTCTTCAGGGCCCTTAGAGGGGCTAAAGGCTTTGAGTGGGGGCAACATCAGCAAGAGTCCTTTGACTAGTTCAAGGCCTATCTAGTCAACCCCTTCACTCTTGAGCAAGCAAAAGCCTGGGGAAGTCCTCTACATATACCTTGCTGCTTCGGAGCAGACTCTCAACATTGTTCTGGTAAGGGAAGAAGACAAGACGCAAAAGCCAATCTACTATGTGAGTAAGGTCCTCAGGGATGCCAAACTCCGTTATCCAAAGCTAGAAAAGATGGCCTATGCGTTAGTCATGGCAGCCCAAAAGCTCCGCCCCTACTTCCAGTCTCACTCGGTGGTCATTCTTACCGACCAGCCGCTCAAACAAGTTCTCTACAAGCCCGAGACTTTGGGGCACCTTATGAAGTTGTCCATAGACCTGAGCCAACATGACATCAACTATCAGCTCCGAACCGCTATCAAGACACAAGCCCTAGCAGTGTTCATAGTAAAGAGCACAATCCCTAACGCCAGCAAGGCGATGGAGGAACCCCCATTCTAGACCGTGTATGTTGATGGGTCCTCGTGCGACGATGGGAGCAGAGCTGGGGTCATCTTGACTGGTCCCGATGATTTTGTTCTTCGGTACTCTCTCCGCATAAGTTTTCGGGCGTCCAACAACAAGGCTGAATATGAAGCCCTTATAGTCGGCCTTTGTATGGCTCGCAAGGTCGGGGCCAAGTGCGTCAAGATATTCAGTAACTCGCAGCTGGTAGTGAACTAGGTATCAGGGAAATACGAAGCGCGAAATGGTCGCATGGCCAAATATTTGGCCAAGTCAAACGGCTGCTGGCCTCTTTCGAAGATGCACAACTCCAACAAATACCCCGAGTAGGGCTACAAACGAGCCGAGTCGAGCCGAATACCTTGAGGCTCGAGCTCAACTCGTTTATTTATCGAGCTCACTTTCAGGCTCGAGCTCGGCTCGAGCTCGACACGAGCCGAGCTTTGACCGAGTTCGAGCCGAATACTCGTGAGCTTCTGCCTAAAACCCACGTACTTTCAAGCTCGAGCTCGGTTCGTTTACTTATCGAGCTCGCTTTTGAGCTCAAGCTTGACACGAGCCGAGCTTTGACCGAGCTCGACACGAGCCGAGCTTTGATCGAGCTCGACACGAGCCGAGCTTTGATCAAGCTTGACACAAGCCGAGCTTTGACTGAGCTTTGACCAAGCTCGAGCCAGAAGCTCACGAATAGCTCGGTTCATTTGCAGCCCTAACCCTGAGAAGAGAATGCGCAAGCGGATGCCCTCTCAAAGCTAGCCTCTTCTTCCCTTCGGGGGCTCGAACAAACTGTCTTAATAGAAGTTCTCTTGAGACCTAGCATCGAGAAAGAAGATCCCGAACTTATGGAGACGCTACCCCTGGTACTCGAGGAGAATTGGATGAGGTCCTTGCTTGAGTTCCTCAAAGACGGGATCCTCCCTCCAGACCCTAAAGAGGAACGAAAAATCAAAACCAGAGCCAAGCGGTACACGCTCATCGAAGGGGTTATGTGCAAATGCTCTTACACTCAAGTGGACGGCAGACCCTACTTGAGATGCCTCTTCCCCGAGGAAGCCCAATATGCTCTGAAGGAGGTCCATGAAGGGATGTGTGACGCTCATTTGGGAGCAAGGTCCCTCACCCGCAAAATCCTGAATTATGGATACTTCTGGCCCACACTCCTCAGCGATGTCGAACAACACGTTCGCTAATGCGCCCCATGCCAAAAGCTCTCGATAATTTGCCGCTTACCACAAGCCCAACTCTCCTCCTTGTCCAGTCCGACCCCTTTTGCAATGTGGGGGATGGACTTGCTCGGGCCGTTCCCTTCACCTCCGGGCCAGCTGAAGTTCCTTATCATTGCAATCGACTACTTCTCTAAGTGGATCAAGTCTGAGCCTCTAGCAACGATCACTGAGAACAGAGTCTAGCGGTTCTTTTGGAAGAATATCGTCTGCATATTCGGTGTGCCTCGAATCTTGGTAACGGACAATGAGACTCAATTTACGGGGGCAGCCTTTCGCAATTATTGTACAGACAACGATTCTCCTCGATCTCTCACCTGTAATCCAATGGTCAAGCAGAGAACGCCAATCGGCAAATTCTCTCCGGCCTAAAAAAGAGAGGAGATTTGGTGCTCAGAAAGCTATCAATCTCTTTTCCAAGCAAGAAAGGCAAGCTAGCGCCCAATTAGGAAGGACCATATAAGGTTTCCAAAGTTGTCCCTCTTATCAACTTGAAGACCCGGTCCAACACTTGGTTCGATGCTGCTTTAGCTACTTGCGAACGAGCAAGTACAAAGTAGCTCACCATTTGGAATTGCTCCCACAATTGTTGAAACTCTCTTGACGACAAGTTCGGAGTCCAATACTTGGTTCGATGCCGCCTTAGCTACTTACGAACGAGCAAGTACAAACTAGCTCACCATTCGGAATTACTCTCACAACTGTTGAAACTTTCTTAACGAAAAGTTCAGAGTCCAACACTTGGTTTGATGCCGCTTTAGCTACTTGCGAACGAGCAAGTACAAAGTAGCTCACCATTCGAAATTGCTCCCACAACTGTTGAAACTCTCTTAACGACAAGTTCGGAGTCCAACACTTGGTTCGATGCCACTCTAGCTACTTGCGAACGAGCGAGTACAAAGTAGCTCACCATTCAAAATTGCTCCTACAACTGTTGAAACTCTCTTAACGACAAGTTCGGGGTCCAACACTTGGTTCGATGCCGCTCTAGCTACTTGCGAACGAGCGAGTACAAAGTAGCTCACTATTCGAAATTGCTCCTACAACTGTTGAAACTCTCTTACAAACATTAGCAAAACGTAAATTCTCAAAAGAAGCTCGTTACTAGATCAAAAGGTGCGATATATTATTTCATCAAAATTTGAGATATAAGTCTAATTCTAGACCAAAAACTCATACAAGATAGACTATAAGATTACAAAATTTCACTCTAACTCCTTCTAGGGAGTGGGACGCTCCTATTAAGAGATACTTGGGGACGGCGAGCACCGTGTTGCTCTCGCCTCGTTTCCACGGAAGTCTCTAAGACAGCGAGCCGAGTTGCATCACCAGAACCCCAGAGTCTCACCGTCACCCCAACAGATGCCCCACTCGAAGAGCCAACCACTCCACTTTCCGCATCCCCAGGATTCCCCAAAAGGGGAGGCGAACAAAGTGCTAACTTGTGGATCGACCTTCCTTGAGCATACTCACCGTGAAAGCACGAAGGGGTTCTAACATATTTCCCCTTAGAGAACCGTCATAGATGAAGATTCTCCGCATCTAGCTCAGTGACCCGCTCTTTGAATGAGTCATCTGTTACTCTGATATTTAAGCAAGGCAATTGGCCCAAACTGCCCCCGCACGAAACATCGGAGATAGTCCTTCGAAGATGCGTCGCTTCTAGACTCTTCTCGTGCACCATGTTCTTCAATTCGTCCCTCTCGGATCTCGCCTCAAATAGAGAGTGACGAAGGAACTTGAGTCTCAAGCCATGGCTGACGGCCATCGAGGGGCATGTCTCCTAGCCTTCAGGTGGCACTTCGCGAATCCTCTTCTCGAAGCGTCTCATCTCAATTTCTCGACGAGCCAAGGTAAGCTTCAGATGACCCAACTCCCACTCGGCTCTACAAAGCATCTCTTGAGACCGGGCTAGCCCCAACTTGGCGATGCCTAGATTAGACCGGAGATGGGACACCTCGCCGATCTGTGAAAGTCTAACAAAAAAAGAGCATAAATTTCTAAGTTCGAAGGGCCAACATGATGATACTACATCTAAATGAAGCTACTATGAGACGGTTCGAAAGCAAAACAAACCCACAAAAGTTTCGAGACTTCACAACACTTGTCCACAAAATAGTTTTTCATTAAATTTTAGCGAGAAGTACAAGAGAAGGTGGCCAGTTCGCAATTAGGCTACGGTACATAACGTCCAGAATAAAAGAAAATAGTATAGAAGTGCGACAAGGTCAAAGGCGGACCTCTTTCGAGCGATCTCCGATCGCTGAGGGCTCCGACCCTTGTGGTTTAGCGACAATGGCTAGAGGCACGACATCCGAAGCGGCCTCTACCTCTACCTCGTTGGTCCCTACCTCGACCACTTCAACTTCCTCGTCTTCTTCGTCCTCCTCTGAGACGTCGTCAAACCCAGGGACAGGGTCGGGGAACAGACGCCATCCGGCGCAGTTTACCTACGGGAACGTCTCCTTTACTTGGTCAATCACGCGAGCATAGGCCTTCACCATGTTGACGTAGAGGAACTCCTTGGCCTTCTCCATCGCGTGGACCTCAGCCTCCTTCGTCGCGGCGACCCTCGCAGCGGCAACAACCTCCTCCTTGTCCTTCGCCGCCAGCTCTTTCTCTTTGAGCAGCAGAGCGTTGTCCGCCTCGAGCTTTGTAACAACGGCCTCGAGGTGTTCCAACCTCGAAGCCTTCATCTCGGCTTCAAACCTCGATTGCTCGAGGTCTTTGGCGATCCGAGCCTTTTCTAACCTTGCCCAGTTAGCCTCCTTCTTCAGCTCCCTCTCTTGCTTGGTCATCTTCTCCATCAGATGACCGAAGTGGCAAGTTATCTACGAGAGAAGCAAAGCACCATTACTCGAGCTTAAGAAAGAAAACCATCTCTACAAAAGGCAGAAACTATGAGACGATGCGAGACTTACCGATACAGCCGCTCGAGCGATCTCGAGCGTGTCATCACCAACACTCCCCGCCTCCATTGCTGCCTTAACCTTCGGTGTGGCAAGGTGCTGAACTGCTTGCATGTAGAGACGACGAGTCGCCAAGGAACTCGTCGAGCTTGCGAACTTGCCAGTTAGGGATAAACATCTTCTTGTGTTCCTCGGTCAGGAATACCTCGGCCTCGGCAGTCAACGGCGGGGACTCCAAGCCCAATGCCGCTGATAATGGGAAGGCTCCATTCTCAGCCAAAGCCGACGTTGCTGTGGGGGTCGGCAGTCGCTGAACAACTACGACCTGCTTCGCTGGCTGCTCCACAGCAGCAATGAGTGTCTTTACCCTCTGCGAGGACACCTTTGAGACCAACCTCTTCCTCTTCCTAGGGGCCTTACTTCCCAAGACCCCGCGCTGCACCAACATATCATCGAAGTCTAGATTCTGCAAAAAAATCAAAGAGCCGAGGTTAAGTACAAATAAAACTTGACTTAAAAAGAAAAAAAAAAGAGATTGGCATCGGTCTAAAAGTAAAAAAGCATACTGGGATTTATAAGGCTGAACCCCCCCCCCCCCCCCCCCCCCCCCCCCCCCCCGAAGAGCACCACCTCAGTCAGGTCCTTCCAATCAAACTTCGACTGATCGAGAAGCATCCAGACCATCTCGTCTTCTTCGGGGCTAAGTACCGGGCTCTCCTTCACCCGCCTCAAAACTTCTTCGACCCAAGCCGTCGGGATGACCCATGGCTCTCGACTTCGGATGAGGAAATACTTATCCCTCCAATTTTTTATCGAGTCGGAGCAGCTGACGAGCTTTGCGCCATGCCTCGGAGCCAGATAGAACCTAACCTTCGACTTCTGTTGTTGATGCACCCGGTACACGGTCCGCAGCACACTCAACCTCGGCTCGAGACCCGCTACCTGGCAGTGAAGGATGAACCCGTTGATCAACCTCCACACGTTCGGCATGTACTGAACTGGACTGATCCGAAACCATCGTAGCACTTCGATGATGAAGGGATGAAGAGGGAGCCGAGCATCGGATAAGAAGGCATCGACGGGTCAGAAGCACATGTCCACCGGCATCGACGAGTTGGCCCTTACCCCGTGTCCAGGCAACATCAAGTCGTACTCTTTCGGGATCTAAAAACATTCCCAAATTGACATCAAATCTGCCTCGTTAAGAATGGAGATTGTCTCGTCGACCTCTGAAGTCTTTCTACCCGCATTCTCCTCAAAGCTCCGCTCCATACCGTACATAATGTGCTCGGCCTGATGGTCCGGAAGATCCCGATGTAACGCCCTGAATCCCCATTACAGGATATCTGTGACATCACCAGAATCTTTTTCTTCAAATGCATCTCAACACAGTAAATAACACGGAAATTTAAAAAATCTTTATTGCCAAATAGAATCATTACATTAATAGTTACAACCCTTATCTTGTTCTTGAACAAGAAATACAAATTACATAAACTTGCGAATATTAAATAGATTTCATTTCATGTCCATCTATATCAAGGTGCAGTACTAAACTGAAACTTCCAAGTCCAGTCTAATCAAAATAAACCACATTTAGCCAACAAAGACTAACTAGTGCAGAAGAAGATTTAAAGTAAAAACTTATGATATATTTCGCTTTATTGTCAGTTGATGATACAACAACTTTTACAACAATTATGGAAGCTCTACACAAGCCTCAATCAATTTTTGTCTGCAGAGATGGCTGGTAAGATCTTTCCAGTGCATGTTCCGAATCCTACATTGTAGTCTTTTCCCTATAAAAATCCATGAAGTCAGTGTTGGAAGTTGAACAAAAGTAACAATTTAAGAACATGGAACAAACTACTCGAATGAAAAGAAATGAATCCAGGCTACCATCCTTAAGGATTGGCTGTCAACTGGGTATTCAATTAGTGCCAAATTCGTATACAAAGTAAACTAAGGGGGAAAACGGCTTTCCATTCTCCTGGCCACCTCCAAATTCTTCTAGACTAAGGAAATCTAGAAGGAACATGATAACAAATTTCTTATAGTGAAATACAATCAACTTTGAGGCACAAATAAAACCCCAAGAGCAAGAATGTATTCCCAAAGTACCTTGTTTACCAAAGTAATGCACACAAAAACTAGGATCCGAATCAATGAGAAGAACGGATAAAGTGTTTGCTTACAAGCAGTAGTAAAACATGACATCGTTAAGAGGGAAAGGGGAGACGAGAGGAAGGGAAGGAGGGAGGTACTCCAAAGATGTATAAGAGTATAAATTAGCCAAAAGGATAGTTATTACTATTACATGATGAATTAGCTTCTTAAACTATAAATTTTAGAGTGAAAAGCCACACAGTAAATAAGATAAATTAGGAAATAAAATGCCAACTAATCAGAAAACTCAAAATTTTCAAAGATAAGGAATATATACTAGGCAACTAAGTACGTTAAGATGTTTGAGAAAAACTAATTATATTAGGAGGAAGCAAATCTTTGTTCAACTCTACCTTGCAACAACCAGTAAGAATGACTTCGTCCCCATCTTCTAAGAATGCTTGAGTTGAACCACTTAGGTTAAGTGGCTTTTGAGCATTCCAGGTGCGCTCTAGCAAACATCCATATGATTCAGGATCCTGTTTCATGATTTGTACCGAAAGATCTCAGCAAAAATCAGGAGAATTTAGTACTTTTTAGTTACATACTAACAGCTTATGATGAAAACAGCACGTGGATGATGAATAAGTTCTTTGATATCGGGTATTCAAGATCTTAACGTACAGGTCCACTGATAGTTCCAGTTCCAAGAAGATCGCCAGGCCTTAGGTTGCATCCATTTATCGTGTGATGTGCTAACTGTTGCGTTAAAGACCAATATCTGCTCAAAAATATATAGAGGATTAAGGATTTGTCGAAGAGCAAGGTGCTCGCAAGAAATTCAAATGAACAAATGAACAACAAATAAGGGACTTATCAGTCAACATGATAAATTTTATTCACAATGAAGGCCATTCACAAGAACTTTATGTTCAATCAACAGAGCAGATCATAATCTTTGCCATTAAAATATCTATATTAGTGCAACTAGCATAATGATAGGGATGTAAACTATAAGTTTATAACTTCAAGTAAGAAATGAACTCAATATAACTTAACTAGAATAGTTACATAAGTTAGGATCAAGATCTGAATAGAAGTTCATCAAACAAAATCATATAATGATTCCATGGTATACTTTTATATCATAATGATGTAATGTACTAAGTTTAGGGCAAAAAAGAAATGATTTCTCTTTTTTGTTGGACGGCAGCTAAGATAGATGAAAGTGTAGAATGTACAAATGATATTCTACCAATATTGCCATTGATGATAATGTGTGGAGTTACCTACAAGATTTATCTTAAATTGAAAATCTTAACTCTTGAAACTTGTAGAATTAGACATATCAGCCCCTTAATTTACAAATACTCTTTCTATTTAGTCTCCTAATGAATGTTAATATATATTAGGTTCCTAAATCTGTTCAATTAATGCTTATGGATCCATCAAGGTTAGTTCACACATATTCAGTGACCTGACTTATAATTAATATAAAAGGATTTCACAATATAAATTCAAAAGACAAAAAATGCATTGTTGTAAAATTTGGTTAGCTTTTAACCATGGTGTGGGCCAACGATCTATTTTAATATGAAAAAAAGCGACAAGTCTTCATCAAGACAAAAATTATTATCTAATTCATGTACTTTTCCAATTTTTTTTTTTATACAAATACATGTGTTAAGATGTCTTCACATACATTGTTCCCCATTAACTCGTATATTTAAGTTATAGGGGAAATTAGGTTTCTTGCATGTACAAGAGCACCAAGTGTCAAAGAAGTCCTAAATTCAAACCTCGTCAATGACAATTCAAAATCATATTTGCTTTCCCCATTTTTTTCTGCTTGTCTATGTGTTGTGTCTTTGAAAGTGAGTCCCACACGAGAGTAGTTTTAAAATCCTTGATGTACATAGTTGATTTCAACAATCCATTTGTTTAAAGCTCTAGATAAAAGAGGTTCAGAGAACAGGAATCAGGAACTAAGACACAAAAGGGACAAAAGAGTGCAGTAGTCCAGCCATAAAAATTATTGCACTGAAAAACTTACAGATGATTAAAGTTGCTCTTTGTAACAAGTGATGGTTGCTGGTGCCCAGAGGGTTTAATCCAAACCTAGCAGTAAGAAGGAGAGAGAGAGAGAGAGAGAGAGAGAGAGAGAGAGAGAGAGATAAGTGAATCCATTCCACGATATCAGCTACTGAATTAAATACATTTATGTCTTTATGCTAGAAAAGGCTTTCTAGTTTCTACAAGTACGGTTTTGAGAATTAGTTTCTGCATTAATACAAACCTGAAGAACCGTTTTTGACAAAATTTTATACAACTACATTTTCTAGAAAATTTTTGCCATGTTGAATTGGGGCACGCCATATAAAAAACAAAGGAAAAAGAAGTACTTGCCGTATCATGTTATGTAACAACTCAGTGCTAAGGAAAGTTTATTCCTCTATAAAAAAGTGAGGCCAATTATGATTTTATCATCGTGTTTCCTTCTGTATCCTACTTTTTTAAATTTAGGCATGTCCAATACTTTACGACACTCTGGACGCTTGACGCTGTACCCTATGTCCAGGTAACACTACTAACACAAAGAATAAAAGTAAATGTAAATGAAGGATAAATGAAAATACCTCAAGGGGAATGTCATAGTTTATATGCATCTTTTCGTTCAGATATGGTAAAGGTTGAGGTTCCTGCAGAAGACAGAAACTTTTTGAAAAATCAGTAATGGAAATGTGATCTAAAATATCAGTTTAGACAGTGAAGAAAGTACAGTTCTCCAGCCACGTAAGAAGCAAAGGATATACCATATCTTGAAATGTATATGGCACTATAGAACTACAAAAAATGAAACATTAAATAACAGGAGCCAGGAGCCACCTGTTTTGGAGCATCACAAGCAAAAGGTTCAAGAGCTTCGAGAGTTACAATCCAAGGAGATATTGTTGTACCTAAAAAAATTCCAAGATTGAATATGAAGTGCTTATGTTAAAATCAAATGAAGTGTTAGGAAAGTTTACACAAAGTGTATGCGCTATATTGAACGACAAAGATGCCTACCGAAGCTCTTTCCAAGGAAAGGACCTAGTGGAACATATTCCCATGCTTGGATATCCCTAGCTGTCAAGATACATTTAGTTAACAAAAATCAATATACATATACATACATACATATGAAGATTGTCAGCAAACAACAATCTTAAAATAAATAAAGTTTACCGCTCCAGTCATTCATCAATACAAGCCCAAAAATATGATTGGCTGCCTCATTAACATCCACAGGTTTGCCTAAATCATTTCCAGGTCCAACTACAGCAGCCTGGAAGCAAAATTTAAACGCATGTGAGATATGATCACCGAGACATTAAAATAAACTCAGGTGGTTAAGTTAGTGGAGGTTAACGGATGGTCTTTCACAGAAGCTTGGAGAAGATCTTGTGAGGGGATAGGCAAAGGAGAAAAGGAACTTAACCCTGTTTTACAAATTCCTAATGCATTTGCACTTGCACTTGCCGAAGACAATAACATAGAAGAAGTATATGTTTAAGAAAAAATAAAAAATGCTGACCATTTCGAGCTCAAAATCCAGCTTCTGTGAAGGGCCAAAATATGGTGAATTTTCCTTTGGATGAGCTTGGCCTCTGAAAAAACATAAATAAAAAACAACTACATTTTAGACAATCACATATGCATAAAAACTACTACTCTGACAATTGAATGGGATATATTAATGAGACATGAATAATGTGATTTGGAGCTGAATAAACCGACTCTTTGTGCTAAACTATCCATTTTGCACCAGCAGAGAATTGAGCATAGTTCTAGTCTTCTAGATACTCTTTTAGAACTAAAGAATAGTAATAAACACCGAATCTGACATGACTAATCAAGGCAGACAAGTGCATTAATTTATTGTTTTACTTAAATAGCTACTTCAACCATCTATTTTTTTAAAATAAGATGTAAAGCTTACAAGTGTTTAGTGCCATGAATAGAGTAGAAAGGATGCCCCCCTCCAACCTGCTTTACAGTAACATAATTTCCTAAAGAACTTTTCAAAATACAAAAGATGATTCAAAATGGTGCACCAAATTCCCAGATAATGACCAAAGGTAGGGTAGGCCCGTAGATATCAGACAGAATCTCAGATATAAAAGTTAAACAGGAACATACTTCAGATAATGGAAAATAAGATCAGATGAGAAGGTTGTGCAGAAAAGTAAGAAATGTAGCTATACAGACTGTACGGAGTCTAAAGGCAAAACAGGTAATGAAATTAGTAGATACACCAACTTGAAAAGGAAAATTTAAAATAATTCGTCTATGAGAAACTAATTGGAATGGAATGGTCAAGATTCTTTGAAAAGTGGAAAGTGTAATATATAAACTTTGGTAGGAGGAAAGCAAAAGAATAGAAATAGCTGTGGTGGTACTCATAAATAAAACATTGGAAGAAAATATTTTATTTGTAAAGAAATAAACTAATAATACTTGCATTAAAAAATAGCGTAGTCATATCAATGCAGAATTTTGAGCACGATACTGTGATGAAATAATCGATGAGAAAGTGAGAAACCAATCAGAACCAAATCAATATGTCATTAACAAAATGCGGGATAAGCAATAATCATAAGTTGTAATAGTTAATGAAAATGGATGATAAAACTTTTAGCCAAAGTAAGCAACAAAAAGATGAGAAACCAAAGTAGAGCCTCTTCTCCTACTCCACCCAAATCCTCTCAACACAAGTCCAGCCTCTCAGCTAGGAACTACAACCAAAGCTTCCCAGAGAAGTGTTAGGAATATATCTTAAATACTCGTGGTTCAAATTAGAAGGTATGTTGAAGCACGGAGGTCGAAGCGTCAAAGAGAGTAGAAGAAAACAAAGGAGCAATAGTGCAGACAAAGTTGCGGTCGACTGTCCAAAGTAATGGTCGACCACACACTCGACCGTTGTTGTACAAGGTTTGGCCGAGAGAGAGACGGTTGACCGTGTGCGGTGCTGTGTTCGTTTTGGACCTTGATTTGTTAGGTCATTTCAGCCCAATCTTCAAGTTCAAGTCAGATCGAACGGATCCTATTCAGTTACTTCTTCTCCAGGTTATATCGAACGACTGAGAATGAAGATTAACCTAGGGTTTTCTCTATTCTTCTTCTATATATTGTAATCTCCTCCAATATGAGAGTGAGAAATACCTCATAGATTATTTTTTCCATTGCAAAGAGAGGCCTGAGAGATAGTTCTTGGTGAGTGAGTTTAATTCCTTGTATTGAATGAATCATTAACTCCTTATAATCTCTTCTAGTT
This sequence comes from Hemerocallis citrina, assembly GCA_017893485.1. Classification (NCBI taxonomy): domain Eukaryota; kingdom Viridiplantae; phylum Streptophyta; class Magnoliopsida; order Asparagales; family Asphodelaceae; genus Hemerocallis; species Hemerocallis citrina. The sequence goes on from CM030362.1 coordinate 104,470,690, forward strand.
GAATATCATATCTCTCTTTATTTCTCCCTGGATTAAGCGAAAGCTAACCGGGATAAATTCTCATTGTGTTTGTATTTGGATTGGTGGATCATATTTGCTTGCTTGCTCAATTGATTCGTCTCATTTACTTCGACTTTCTCATTGCTCTATTTAGTTCCAAGCATGAGGGTTGCGCTCGTTACAGGACTTCACCCAACACCTTACTGCACGAGCTGATAGACTCCGAGTGTAATAGGGGCATCTGTTGATGGGGTGTTTGTAGACGCCCCATCCCAATAAGTGGTATCAGGGCTTCAAGTTGCCGAATCCCTTGGTTAAGATGACAGGTCACAGTCTTTTGAAGATGAAGCAGTTCGATGGAAAGATCAATTTCAATCTTTGGATGGTTGACATGTATGATGTCCTTGTTCAAGAACGTTTGTATTTAGCTGTTAAGAAGAAAGAAAAGTCATCTGATATGAAGGAGGATGTTTGGGAAGATATTCGTGAAAAAACCATAAGTATGATCTGCCTATCATTGGCAGACGAGGTCTACTGCAGATTTCTTGTAGAAAATGATGCGGTAAGTTTGTGGAAAAAACTCATAGCTAACTACTCTGGTTTGTCATTATTAGATCGGATGCATTGGAAGAGGAAGTTATTCCGTTTATTTATGAAGGAAGATACCGATCTCCAAGACCACATTACAAAGTTCAATAAAGTATTATCTGAACTTCAGGCGATCAACGCGGATGTGTGTGAGGAAGATAAAGCTTTCAACTTGATATATTCATGGCGGGTTCGTAAGAGCTTTTGATCACTACCATGCTACACAGTAGATCAGCCAAGGAGAGTATTTCGGTAGATGGTGTAATCAAAGCATTGAAAAAAAATTAACTTAGGAAGGAGACCCAAAAGTCATCGTCTATTCCAAGTTGTCTAGGAGCGGAAGGTCCTTCAGGTGGAAGACAAAGTGCTATGCAAAAGAATTTGATCCGTTGCCGATATTGTACGAGGTCAGGGCATATCAAGAAAGATTGTTGGAAATTGCAGAATCAGAATAGCACCAAGAATGAAAAATCAACAGCCTATGTGGTTAGTGCTTGTGATTCAGGTGATTCATGTCTTGTTTCAAATTCATTAGCAGTGAATTCTAGTTGGTTTCTTGACTCAGGGAATTCTCATATTTGCTTCGAGGAGTTATTTTCTGCTTATAAGTCTACTACGGGGCATTGTGTGAGAATGGGAACTGGAGAGATTTATGAAGTAGTGGGTGAGGGGACAGTTGAGTTGAAGATGCCAGGTCTAAACATGCTCACTCTAAGGAAAGTTTTGCATATTCCTGATTTTCTTGGGAACTCTTGATGCACGAGGCTGTAAGTACTCATCTCAAGATGGAGTTTTGTCTATATTTCAGGGTCGTCGTAAGGTGATTAGAGGTATGAGAGTGGTTGGACCAAGTCAAAACAATCTCTAAAAACTTTGGGGAATCCGAAATACCTGCACAGATTTTGTTGTTTCTTTTCCCATTATTCCCGCAAGCTTAACTAGTTTGCCGCAACTAGCATCATTGAAGCCAGACCATGACGTTCGAATATCGTCGAGAAGTGGAGAGTACCTCGATGTAGGTGGAGTTCGTGTGGAGGTTGGCAACTCCGTGATAACGCCTACGGAGGTGTGCCCTTTAGGGGGTATACTAATCGGTGAGATTGGGTAGAGATTTGTTCAACTAGTAGAAGAAACTATTGTTCTAAGTATTTTGCAAGCGGAGTTCATTAGAATTTGGAGATGAATAATCACATCATGTGGTAGCACTCGTATGCAATCCAAGGTGGAGATTGTTAGGAATATGTCTTGAATACTCGTGGTTCAGATTAGAAGAAGGGATAATAAAGCATGGAGGTCGAAGCGTCGAAGAGAGTAGAAGAAAACAAAGCAGCAGTAGTGCATGCAGAGTTGACGTCGAATGTATAAAGTTGCGGTCGATCGCACACCCGACCGCTGTTGTACAGGGTTTGGCCGAGAACGGTCGACCGGTCTTGTTGGATGGTCGACTATGTGCGACGCTGTGTTCATTTTGGGCCTCGATTTGTTAGGTCGTTTCAGCCCAATCTTCAACTTCAAGTCAGATCGTACGACTTCTATTCAGTTATTTCTTCTCCAGGTTATATCAGACGACTAAGAATCAAGATTAACCTAGGGTTCTCTCTATTCTTCTTCTATATATTGTAATCTCCTCCAATATGAAAGTGAGAAGTACTTCATAGATTATTTTCTCCATTGCAAAGAGAGGCTTGAGAGAGAGAGTTCTTGGAGAGTGAGTTTAATTCTTTGTATTGAGTTAATCATTAACTCCTTGAAATTTCTTCTTGTTGAATATCAGATCTCCCTATATTTTTCCCTTGATTAAGCGAAAGCTAATCGGGATAAATCCTCGTTGTGTTTGTATTTGGATTGGTGGATCATATTTGTTTGCTTGCTCAATTGATTTGTCTCATCTACTTCGACTTTCTCATTGCTCTTTTTAGTTCTGTTGCGCCACCGGGGTGTTTGTAGATGCCCCATCCCAACAAGATGCCCAAGCGAGGGAGAGATCAGGAGGTCGAAGGAAGATCGGGCAAGCGACAGAGCGATTACCACTAGGTGCAGCCAAGTCCAGGAGAAGAGCACAGTCAAGAGCACGAAAGCCTCGATCTGATCATAGAGATCGATCGACAAAGCTAGAGGGCAAGGGAACTGAGCATGGAAGAAGATAGGAGAGAAAAAGATGGGTTTCACCGGAGTTAGATACGAATTCATATCGATCGTCAAAACCTAAAAGAAAGTCCTATGCAGAAGTCATTAGAAGTGATCATCGAAGGGTAGATGAACATAGAGTTCATCGACCATCCATGTCTCCCGAAAAGGAAATTATTAGAAAACGGGAGGACGAAGAGGGAAAGTGGGTTCTGGTTAAAAGCAAGAAGATGAAGAAAAGGGAAAGAAGCAAGGATAGCAGGGGAAGCAATGGCTCATCGGGCGCTAATAGGGTCGACAATAGGCAGCTCTGCCATAAATGTGCTAAGAGGGGGTACTTGATCCACAATTGAAAGAATGACTGGTTCTGCATATGAGAAGCTTCGGCCACATATCCACTGCATGTCCAAGGAGCAAGCTCGCCAGTTTACCTGCAACCAAAGAGGCTTTCAAAGCTGCAAGCTCCATTAACTCAAAGACGAGCAAAACAGAGGAGAGCGCGGCGAGGAATAGGAAAGTGGCGATGGCTAACATTACTCCAACTCCGATCATGGCCGAGTTTGAAAGAAGATTTATGAATTGCATTCTAGTGAGCAATTCGAAGTGCAAGGACATAGCTGAGATTTTAGAGGCCACCACTAAATCAATTCCGAACTGGAAATGGGAGGTGAAAGTCACATCGCCAAATAACTTCTTTTTGCACTGCCTTAACGAAGAGTGAGTAATAGAGGTACTCCAGTTGAAGGGGCTAGAAGGCAAGGATGCTAAAGGGTTGGAATTTTATATCACATTCAAGTAATGGAATCACAATGTGGGAGCATTGAAAGCGGATTCACTTCACTCAGTTTGGATACGTCTTTATAATCTCCCCTACCATTGCTGGGTGCCAACGGGGTTTCAAAATTTGATTAAAAAACCAAACATAACCAACCCGGTGATGAATAGTCTTACCCAGAAAACATGGGATCAGCTTTAGCACTAAGCCTCACTGACTGAACTTAGAAGCTTCGGAATGGTTATTGACATAGATAAGAGCACCATGCTTCAATCAAGCATTGAGTTCGCGCGTATTCGAATCAAAGTGGTTAATAAGCAGGATATTCCATCAATGGTCCATGTAGACTTTGAGCAAGAAAGATATGAAGTCAAAGTTATTACGGAGAAAAAGAAATGTGTCTCGTTTCACGGTCAATCAATGGCAGAGATAGGCGAGGAAGATGAACAGAGAGACGAGCAGGAGGTAGAGGACATCCAGAGGCCGTTGGATGAGGGGATGGTTAATCAGAGCCATCCATCAAGAGAGATCAACAAAAGTAATGCTCCAGCGTTCGATCAGAGGCAAACTCATCCAGTGCGTCCATTTCAGAAAAATAGTGATTTGGGGGTTTTAAAAACATCAAAGCGATTGACTTTTGTACCTTACAGCTGTCAACCTACCATATCGCAGAATTTTTTGCATTACTAGGCTACTTTTTGAAACTTTTTGCAATTTTAGGCCAGTTGACAAATTATTAGCACTTTTGGCTAGCAAGTGCCACGTTAGCAGCGGCCGCTATTGGGAATAGCGGCCTCTTCACAGCGACCAATACATCGAATTTCCACACTTGGCAGATTTGTATAATTGCAAACCACTTGGAGTAACTGAGGTCGCTATTGTCAATAGCGACCTTGTATAACTAAGGTCGCTATTCCTAATAACGACCACAGGTTGACCCAATCGCTTTTAGGCCCACCTGAGGTCGCTATTGGGAATAGCGACCTTAGTTATACAAGGTCGCTATTGACAATAGCGACCTCAGTTACTCCAAGTGGTTTGCAATTATACAAATCTGCCAAGTGTAGAAATCCGATGTATTGGTCGCTATGAAGAGGCCGCTATTCCCAATAGCGGCCGCTGCTGACGTGGCACTTGATAGCCAAAATTGCTAAAAGTTTGGGATGTGGCCTAAAATTGCAAAAAGTTTCAAAAAGTAGCCTAGTACTGCAAAAAATTCCCATATCGCAAACCCTATCTCTAAAGGTGAAGGCACGGGTGATTTGATGGGGTCAACAATGTTTGTCAGGCGTCAGCTGAAAATCTAAGATATTAAAAAAGGCTGAAGGCGCAGCGCTCGAAGGGATAGGTGATGTGGGTCACTTTGGAGCAGGCGTTTTGTCATTTTCGAAAGCTGAAGTAGAAGACTATCAGAATAGGTATGATGTCATTGGTGAAGAACAAAAGCGCTGCAACTCAAAGTGGGCCTAGGCCTGAAGTTTTGGCCCATAATGAAAAGGGGATAAGAAGGGTTCTTCAGAGCTATTAATAGTTAACAGAGATTATGGGCCTCAGATTTGGCTGGGAAATCTATTACTCTTGCTGATGCACAACCTGTACATTTATCTATTGAAGAAGAGGATATCACATGCATCGGGGAAACTAGAGGGAATAACTCCAATTTAAAGGGACTACATTCAGAGGATAAGATTATTATTGCACTAGACGATGTGCGAGAGGGCAATTATATTTCTGAAACAGAAACTGAAGCGGAGAAAAAGAGGGAGGAGTGGACATTGGAAGCACAGGAGAAAAATTAATGGGGTATCAAAGGAAGAGCAAGAGGCAATTGGACAAATGGGGATCACAAGGGCCTAGTGAAGAAGATCTAATCAGGGCGGCATCGAAGGGGAAGGAGCCCGCATCCGCATGTGGAGGTATTCCATTTAACAATTTTTCAGTTTTAAACTTGTTAAATGATAATTCTCTTATCTACTATGCAAGTCTATATGGTCTAGTTATGGGATCTAATAGAATAGAGCAGGTACAACATGCTAAGAAGATTAGAGAGGAGATCAAATGGGTGAGTTATTAGGGGAGATGTTATCCTTCTAGGGTATAGATGATAGGAGTTCTATAGTTTAATTAATGTTATTCATCTTCTTGAACATTAGGGGAATGAGGCAAAAATGTAAGAAGAGGTTAATTAGCGACACCATTAGTAGAAATAATCCTAGTATTTGTGGTCTCCAAGAAACCAGGATTGAGAATCCGACCTTAGATGATTTCCAGAGTATTAAATGGGCAAACAACTTTGATTGGAGATTTGAATCGGCTGTCGGGTATTCGGGGGGCATAGCAGTTGGGGTAAATATGAAAATCTTTGAGATTATTGACCACAAGATTGGGGAGTTTACAATCTCACTTAGAATTAGAAGGAAGAACGACGACTGGGAACTTGTGGTGACAACGGTCTGGTCTATATGATTCTAGATTGCGAGGACAACTCTGGAATGAGTTTAGAGATATTAAAAGAGGTTGGGTTGGTCCGTGGGTGATAAGGGTGACTTCAATTTTACTAGATTTCAATATGAACATAGAGGAAGGGGACAAAGTCGTAACGATCAAGATAATTTCAATACCATTATCGACGAGCTCGAACTAATGGAAATGGAACAGGGAGATAGAAAATTTACATGGACGAATATGCAGCCTAATCTGATACTAGCCAAGCTCGATAGGATCTTGGTATCGAATGACTGGAAAGACGTATTCCCGCTAGGCAAGAGTAAAGTCAATTACGAGATACACATATGATCACCTACCCCTCGTTTTAGATTGCGGTGATGGATACACTAAATGGCGGTACTCATTCAAGTTTGAGAAAGCTTGGACAATGTCCATTGCTTCTCGTAAAATCATAGATGAATCATGCACCACAACTACGAAGGAAGCATCGGCAGTCGGGATTTGGATTGAAAAGACTAGACGACTTCGAAAGCAGTTAAAAGAATGGGAAAAGATAGAATTTGGATCAATCAATTCAAAGGAGTTGGGTAATAGGGTCCATGAGCTAGAAACTCTTCAAAAAGGTAGGGATCTTCTTGGACCAGAGACTGAGGAAATGTCCAAGAAAAGATTAGAGATTCAGCATATAGAAGACATGGAGGAGCAATATTGGAAACAACGCTCAAGGGTACAATGGTTAAAGGAGAGGGATGTGAATATAATGTTTTTCCATAAGGTGGCTAATGGAAGAAGGAGACAAAACCATATCACCGGTTTAATCATTGGAGGAGTTTGGACCGAGAATGAAGGACTGATTAGACAACACATTGACGGAAGGTATAAAGAACTAACAGGGAGAAGGAAAAAGTACAGAAGTAATTTGCTTCTAGATATGTGGAGCACCTCAAGGATAGATGGAAGCGTCGATATTGAGAACCCGTTCACCGAAGAGGTGTTTAAAGCGATTAAAGATCTGGGGCAGGACAAGGCACCGGGGCTGGATAGATCCCAATTTTCTTCTACAAGATTTATTGGAATATCATCAAAATGGAAATCATGAAATTTTTTCATAATTTTTACGAAGTCACGCAGATTAGGATAGGATTAATTAAGCTAACATCGTTCTTATTCCAAAAAAGAAGGAGGTGGTTAGGGTGGAAGACTTTAGACCAATTAGCCTGCTTAATGGACATTTCAAGATTATTACTAAAGTGTTAGCACAAAGACTGTCTCCTCAAATGGGTGATGTTGTAGGTAATTCACATAGCGGTTTTATCAGAGGAAGATACATCATGGACAGTGTGGCTTCTACACACGAGATAATATACAAAGGAAGCGAAGATAAACTGACGGATTCCTATTGAAATTAGATCTTGAAAAAGCTTATGACTCAGTAGAATGGGAGTGTGTGGACGAGGCACTAAAACATAGAAGGTTTGGAACCAAATGGAGAATGTGAATTAGGAAGTGAGTTCAAGGGGGAAAATCATTTATTCAGGTTAATGGGCAATTTGGGAAAGAAATCAAATGCTGCAGAGGACTCAGACAGGGTGACCCGCTCTCCTCACTCTTATTTTCCATTGTCGCGGATGGACTATCGGAAATGATTAAGAAAGGTAGGGATCAAAGTGTCATTCAAGGAATCAAAATTAGGGGTATCCCCGATGCGATCTCAATTCTCCAATACGCAGACGATACGCTTATGTTCGGAACGGCTAAAGAAAAGGAAATTATTGCTATTGGCATGGTTCTGCAATTCTATGATGCATGGACAGGGATGAAGGTGAATTTAAAGAAGACTTGTGTCCTCCCAATCAGCGACCAATTATCTATCCCTATCAACACCATCAAGAGTTATTTCGGATGCGAGACTGGTCAGTTTCCGTTGCTATACCTAGGAACTCATCAGATCTGAGCTATGCGAAGAGAGGATTGGCAACCATTAATAGAAAAGATTGAAAAAAGATTAGCCGGTTGCAAGGGATGTTTCCTTACACTGGGGGGTAGTATCACTTTACTTAACTCGGTCCTCAGCAGCCTCCCGATGTATTTAATGTCTATTTACGAGCTGCCTTGGTGGGTCATCAATAAGATAGACAAATGCAGGAGAAGATTCTTGTGGAAAGGGGCAGACGAGTCAAATAAAGGTTTCCAGTTGATCAAATGGGGCAATGTGTAAGATAAGAGAATTTGGACTAGAGATTTTGGACTTAAAGGATATGAACAAAGCTTTGTTGAGTAAGTGGCGGTGGAAGATGAAAAGGAGACAATAATTGGTGGTGTAAATCTTTAGCAAAATTTCAAAATAGGAAGCAATATCGATTTGGAGGGAGAAGCGTGTTAGGGAAAGCATCGTTTCTTTGGAGGGGAGTGGCAAAGGTGGGGGATATTTATCATTCTAATACTAGATGTAGAATTGGAAATGAGGAAGACACCATATTTCCGGAAGCGGCAACGACTACGATTAATATTGATACTGAAGTGGCGGATGTTTGGAGTAATTGAAGGCTCACGCTTGAGGTATCTGATCGATTGTCGCAAGAGAATATGACTCAGCTTGCAAATTTGAACAATTTCATAGGGACAGAAGGACGATATACCAATGAGGTTGAGGATACCAGAGAATGGAATCTTGAACCCTCTAGGTCATTCTTGGTATCATCTATGTACAAATGGCTCAACGATGGTGGCTTGCGATGTAAGGAGGCAAGCATTATTTGGAGTATTAAGGTGCTTATGAAAGTCAAAGTATTTATTTGTCTTGTGATGAACGGCGCGATTTTATCCAAGATCAACCTTCAGAAAGAAATATGCAAATCGATGTTAGATGCTCGGCATGTAATAACGTCGACGAGGATACAAATTATTTTGTATTTTCCGTACTAAGGCCAAACTAGCATGGGAGGTAGTGAACCTAGGACTTGGATGTTTAGAGGGTCCTAGATCGAGTTCTAAGGTATGGGGTCACTAGAGAGTAGACTGAGTTAGGAAAGATGATAGAGTGGCCGGGGGTATTGCGACAGCTGCTAATACGTGGGGTCTTTGGCTAGACCGTAATGACTTGTGTTCTCGCAATATAAACTGCAGTTTTTCCATTATGATGCATAATATTTTTTTTTTCATATATGATTGGGCAGGCCACGCCGGAGCAAAGAAGCGGCTTCTTCTGGAAGGGGAGCAGCTTAGTACATCCGGGGGATGATGAAGTCAGAACAACACTTGGTGATGAGGACATCAAATCTGTTTTATTTTTATGTTAAGATTTAGCCATATGTAGTTTATTTGAGATATTTATTTGAGAGATTTGTTTTAGATTTGAGAGATTTGTTTTAGATTTGTTTGAGATTTGTTTTGGATTTATTTTGAGCCTATATATAGGCCTTGAGAATAATGAGAAAATATGTTATTCTTATTAACAAAATTATTGTGTTGAGTTATTGCTCTTCATCCCTCTTTTTTGTGAGACAACTGAAAAAATTATTAGGGATTGTGAGAAGCCCTAATAAAATTTTAGGGTTTGTGATAAACTCTAAAACTACCCCCAAATCACCAAATCCACTTCAATTCCTAAACCCTTATCCCCAAATCACCAAATCCACTTCAACACCACCGTCACCCACCACCACCGACCAACAACCCCCGACGTCAACCTCCACCCAGCCACACAACCAACGACCACCACCGCCCTCAGCCACCCCCACCATCGATGCCTCCCTTCGTTGTCGTCAACTCTCCAACCGAACCCAACCCCGACTCATCCCCGCACTCCTCGCCGCCCCCCAGTCTCGACTTTGCCTGCAACCTCCACTGTCGAAACCCTGTCACCAGTCGATCGCCAAAGCCCCTCATCTCCACCATCGACTCCTCCCTCCATTGCCCCTGCTACTGCCCCAACCCCCAATCCTGACGCATCCATCGCCTGCCTCCGACGCCCCCCTCGCTGCTCATCCTTTTCATCTCGGCGTCGCCCCTCGCGGCATCCATCGACGGCCGCCCACACCCTAGCGCCTCCATTGTTCAAATCCAGCAACTTCACGACGCTTTCATCGCAACTCGGTAAACTCTTTCCACTTTTCATTTATTTGTGATACCATCTATCATCTCTATAATATTATTTGATTTATCTGTCGTCCACAAATATTGAGAGTGTGTTCTACTTGCCTATTAGTGTACAAAATGAATAAGTATTACTGTTGATTGTTAGAACTGAATCGTTAATTGAGCTTGTTAAACTTAATTCAATTCTTGAAAATCCATAAAACTGATTAATAGTTTTAATTTCTAACTTGATCCGCGTTACATGTTGGTAAACTTAATCTTTTAATATTCTTGAAAATTCTCTATTTAGGGTTAAGTTTACATCACTTGGACTTCTTGTATTTGTATGTGTATCTTCTTTTATGCATTTCTGAGTAGAGATTAGAATATCTTGTGATTTGATGTATGGATATCGAGATTGTACTATGTATATTGTTCTACTATGTTTTGTTAACTTTTCATTAATGAAGCGATGACGATGTCATCTTTTAATATTAAAAAAATAGTTAATGAAAATGAACCCCGTAAAACAACTGCCAAGTTGGAAACAGTAGGTATAATTTTATCCAAAAAACACCAATCTGAAAGTAAAATGGCTTGAACAGAATTCAGTATGGCCGATTAGACTAGACTAACCTGGGACGAATGACATCTGTTCCAGAAACAACTACTGACGATGCTCGTCCATGATAAGCAATAGGAAGATGGAACCTGGAAATTTTAATCAGCTCCCAATTTTGAATAACAAACATGCAGAGAGAAAAGAAGTAATGTTGAACATTCAGAGAATATAACTTCTAGATATAACTCCCCGTGCAATGATGGAAGCTTTATTGTCATGCAGTGTTGCCAACAAATTAACATATTTAAGCAATATAGAAGAGTAATGTAGCAGAAAAATCAAAATTACGAGACAATGAGAAACACAAAAGTGTTCCAATTGCGAAAGACTTTATAAATCCGGGCATGATAGTAGTTGAAAATTGAATACACAAGTTTATCTTTACAAGAAACTTTATAAACAGAGAGAAATTAAAAGAAAAACGAAAAAAGAACATCCGATTCTGTATACAAAAGTTTAAACGGCTGATTGGCTGATTCATTCATCTAATGCTGAATGCAAAAGTTTCATGAGTAATATCACAACTGTGACATTTTATATAAAAGAAAACCATTGCAATAAAATGCTAATAATCTTCTCACATCATAATATTTTGATTTCTCACATATTGTCCAAGTATTGGGCACACTAACGAGGATTGAAATTTGAAGTGTACATAAACAGTGGGAGCTATCCTCAAATGTCAAAAAGTTACCAGTTCGGCATAATTGGAGTATTAGGTCCCCGAAAGATGATCCCACAGTTTTGAGCATGTATCTTGGAACAGAAAAAATCAGTGTAATCACCTATAACAATAGGCAGAAGCATTTGCACTTCACTCTGTTGGGTAAAAGATCAAGTTGGTCACATTGAATGACATTATTTCATGCTACTAACTGAAACAAGCTGGGGAAAGTCACTAACCATTGGAAGAATGGCTTTTTCTCGCAAATTAGCATTGTCACGTATTGTCGGCTCATCAGCTGCAGGGAGAAAGGTATACACACTGTATCAATAGTCAAATCTTATTGTCAAATTAGTGGGCTAATAAATAGATTGAATTGAAAATTCAAGATGCAAGTTGGTTCTAAATCCAGTAGAGTAATAAGATAAATCTGACAGAGTTTATTTTCATAGTAAAATCAACCCAATGCTTATGGTAGATTAAAAGAAAACTGTAGACAATGTATGGTCGGTTTTTTTTTTTGACTGGTATGTATGGTCGGTTTAAAAAATCTATTTCTAGATTAATTTATCTCTCGCTAAAACAAACTACCCTGCAAGCTCATGCATGATGTTAGAAACAAAGGAACGACGTAAGATCATATGATGAGAAGAAAATTGGATCTTCATAAAGTTTTTTTTCCCAGTCATAGTTTGAGTCCAGTTTAAATGTTTATTTTCATTCAGCTTGAATTTAGTCCTCAAAATAATGGGACGCTCATCATGTATACAACTTTCTAACCAATGAGACACTTGTCATGTATATAATACTAGGTTTGCCCGTTGACACATGCCTACGGCACGTCTTCGGAACGGTGCACCTTATTTGATCATATAAAATAGTTTTGGAGGTCCAGCAAATTAATTGAAGTAGCAAACATAGAGCAAAAAACATATTATATGATTTTTTTGATTTTTTTTGAATTATTTTTAAAGTTTTAAATTTTTTAATTTTTTAGTTTTTTAATATTTTAAAATTTTTAAAATTTTCATTTTCTTAATTTTTTTGAATAGAAAAGGGAGGGAGAGAGAGAGAAAAAAAATTTAAATAAACATAGGAGTTGTTTTGGGTGGGAGATTTGAATTTGACTTTTGGGGGGAAAATATGTTTTGTAAGGTTAGATCTGGATCTTTGATTTTTGGGGAGATTGAAGGAGAGCCACTTGATAGCTTTCTTTGTGTTTTATTATATGTTTTGTAAGGTTAGATCTGGATCTTTGATTTTTGGGGAGATTGAAGGAGAGCCACTTGATAGCTTTCTTTGTGTTTTATTATATAGATTGTACAGATGACAAGTTTGTATTTAAGAGCTAGCCAATACAGATAGACTGTAAACAAGCAATGCAGAGAATTTAAGAGCTGTAATTTTGTATTCAGTTTCAAGTAGAATGGGCTATTACTGACAACTCAATTTGTGGGCAGGTGCACTACATGTTATTTTTCCTCTCTAATTCCTGGTGTCTCTCTTATGCAAAAACCAGGAGTAAGGATCTAGTATCAGGCATATCTCATTCCCCTATTGCTAGACCTTATTATCATTCAGGGGGTCAATGATCCCTCAATGATCCTCATAATGATTTTTTATATTCCTGCACACAAATGTTATGGATTATGTTGGCCACAGATTTGTTATTCAATGCATACACAAACATCACATGCATGCATAAGGACACAGAAAAGATTAACCCTAGCATGATACTACAAGCAGGTTGATATCATATTGGTTTGACAAAACAGTTGCGGAAGCAGTGTCCTTTGTAGTCATTGAACACTATCAGCATCTGGTACGGGGCTGGATCCTTCAAGATGAGGAACTCCACACACTGTTCACACCTTCAAGACCTTGGATCCGAACTTCAAATACTGAATGATAGAGAGCTAGAAAGAAAACCCCCTTCTCTTTCAGAGGAATATGGGAGGAGATTGTATGGGGATCAATTTCTCTATTATATCCGTGGAATAGTGCATCACATGCATATGGCATAGTCATTGTACATGTACCTCTCTCAACCCTAGCCTCCACCCATCTATATATATAGGGAGGCAAGGGGAGATTTAATCTAATGGTTGGATCTATTCCTACCAGATCCAATGTCTCCCATTAATTCCATCAATAAGAGGGTGTATATCTCTTCATAAGGAAAGACATCTCACCATGAATCTTTGGAGATTCATCTATTAGAGGCCAAGCCAACACCCCTAGGGGTTGGCCAGCCTCACTAGAGAAAGGATGGGCCCAATTAGGCCCATCCGACTAACATCTCCCACTCACACTCTTATGCCATAATATTCCCATCGTCTTAGCTCAACCTTTCCAAACACTTCCTTTCATTCTACTCATACTGGTTGTGAGGTGTGAGACCATATGAGAGATGAACATAAATGGTGAGCATATTGCTCTGTGTTAAGGCAAGGAAAGAGCCACACCACAACGTGTTGGCAAAAGGCGGTCATCTTCATTGTAGTTGTCCGCAGTCTCCAATGCCACATCAAGTATACCTTGTATATGGGCCCCTTACCCACGGTGATGCCTCAGAAGCGCATTACGTTGTTTGCGCAAAATTATTTCGACCGTGGAGTATTCCTAGAATGTGTTGCAGAGATACCTATCGTCGAGCAAGCACCACATGTACTTACAAATGGACAGACTTTGGAAGAAATAGCTGAAGTAGCGAACTCGAGTTAAGGCACAATGTACTTCTATGAAAGAATTAAGACAGAGTTCCAGATGCAATAACTGGTCGCATATAGCTCTTCCAGCCCAAACCACATCCTTTTCAGGAAGGTTGACTCTCTATACGCTATTGGTCGATTCTTAGCACACGCTTGTATGATCCCAGCGTGCTATAGAGGAGCATCCAAAATCCACACCAAGTGGTGAATGCATGTCGGCTCAACTATCTACATACAGACTTAGACCAGTCCACCCTCATTAGTGGTTTGCACATCCACAATCGTGTTGCTCCCAGCGCACATCCGATTTGGAGTTCACATTCGACTCTCTTATTAATACGAGGTTGGGTTAATTCATGCATCGAATTTGGATCTCATCCGAGTGCGATCGCACAATGCGACCTCTCCTTGGACCCGGTCCAAGGTGATTCCTTAGTTCCTACGAGTAATCTCTGATCACATTCATGCTCCAGGCGAATTCATTTACACCGAGTTAGACTGGATCTCAACTTGCTTGCTCTCCACTCAGAGCACCAAGGAGGTATGCTCTAGAGAGCCATACCATATACCTTGCGACATGACTTCTTGTGAACAGTTCACTAGTTCAAAGATATCACATATATTTTCAATGCTGCGAAAAATCAAAACGGCATCATAAAAACATATATGCAAAAACTAAATATATATCCCAAACTCAAATCTGTGTCAATAAGAGATCAATGTACCCAACATGCACTAAACAAATAGTCACAATTAAACTTAGGTCCGGTATCAACCCACGGAGCCCCATTGCACACAGTGGTGCTCAAATGTAGCTGATCAAATGTCCTCATGAGCGTATCTGAAACAACGACCTTAGTCAAAAGGTAAACTGGATCCATCTTCTTACTTTCACAGTATCCATCAAGTGATGTCTCAACTAGCTTAGCTTTGGCTTGAGCTGGTTCTTGGAGTCTATTTTGTCAAACCCTCTTACCAGAGGATCTTAAGTATGCGCTCAACAGAACCTCCCAACAAAACAACCTCTATAATCGTAGCTACAATAGCTTTTTCCTTTGCCTAATACAGTGCGACTTAGGACTATGACTTGCCATATCAAGAATGCACATTTTGCAAGGATGACCACATATTCCAAAATGGACTTGTGTTCATCTAAGTCACTGTCCAATCAGCATCTCTATACCCCCGCAAGGTATAGTACCCTCTTTGGGAGTATTAATCGATAGTATAGAGATAGAAAACAATAATTTATTGGATACTCATAACTGAATGCATTGTCTCCTATATATATGAGAGTACAAAGCATAATCTAAATCTAATTCCGAATGTGGGACTAAACTAAAACTACTTTAATACTTCCATCAAGCTGATGCGTAGATATTGTCGAAGCTTGCTCAAGAAAGTTTGAAAAACCATAGGAGGCAGTGCTTTAGTTAGGATATGGAACACCCCGTAAAATTGAATTATTATAATTTTACCCTACGCGTGGTATACACATGTAATTTGTACCCGTAACATTATTAATATAAATTATCTACATATTTTCTACGTATTTTAAATATAATTTGTTTTACACGGGCAATGCATGTGTTTGAAGTACACGCATGAATGAATAGCTCATGTACATGTGTTTTATACGGGCAATTTGTTTTACCAAGTATGAATGAATAGTCTAGTTTTAATTAAACTGCCTAATTTAATCCATATTAACTTGGGTAGCATATGTGATTATATTAAGTAATAATTAATTATATTTTAGTGTGTAGATCATGTACATATAAATCCATCTTGAACCCATGCATTTTCCCCTAAATGGTGGCCGACCAATGTGAAGGAGAGGGAAAGATCTGAATTTATTTAAGGGCCTCATTTAGTGGGAGAGTGGGGACACTAATTAGGAGTTTATGGGTGGTTTTAAAATCTTCCCATGAACCTCATTTTCTTTAAAATCACCACCAGCCAAGAGTGTGAGGTTTTTCATTCTTTTGCAAATCAAAATTTAATTGACTTAGAGCTCGTGTTTTGGAAGGAGAAGTGCCAAGGAAACTATCAATTTCAAGGAAATCGTTTAAGAGGTGGGTAATCTTTGATTTTCTAAATCTTTTGTAGTGGTGTTCATGTAGATTGTAGTACACCATGAATAGATTTTGTATGTAAAATTACACATGCGTGGGTGTTCTTCCATTCTAATCTTTATGTAAGCACATTTCATGTTTAAGTTTGTGAGTAGATTGTGATTATATTTGAGTATACATGTGTGAATATTCCTTTAATCTCTAATATTTTGTTAGGGCCGTGATAGTTGCAAAATTAGAAATGTATGTATGGATGATTCCCTCTATTTTCGCAATCAAATTATAGTAGCATGCTTTAATGTAGTATACACAAATGTGTGAATGTTCCTCAAATGTTGATTGAAATTTTAATAGCAATACATTAGTTTGATTACTTTTATGAAAAAAATTCCATGAAGGAGAAGTGTATGTTAATATTAATCTCTAGCTTTGTGCATTAATTCTAACCATCAATTTTTAATTAAAGGCCATGATGAAAAATACAATATTATTTAATGAAATAAGTGAATGTTTCATTCCTTTCAGAAGTTTTGCTAATAGTATCTATTATATGAAGGAGTACATTATTTCCTTCATAATAAAAAAAATATTGTTGACAAATAGTTATATTAAACGATATTGTGTTATACAATTAGTAATGTTATGATTTGATGTGCCGTTGAACGATCGTAGTAAGGGTCAGAATGCATTTTATTTGTGTTAAGAATTGGAGTTGTTTCAAATTTAAATCCAAAGAGGATTAGAGTCCCAATGTGGAAGATTAAGTAGAATTTCCAGAGAGAGAATTGACACAACAGAGACTTGGTATTCTGGTTGTGTGTGTTGATGAAGACATTGGGTGGTCTTGGGTGAAGAATCTGCATGACTGCACTTTGAATTGAATTTTTATTTTGTTATTCTTGAGCGACTACATCGCTCAAAGAAATTAATAGGAGGCAAGTGATAGAAGTTGACTTGGATTTCCTGGTTGTTGGGTGCGTTGAGTGCACTTTGTTGTAGGGTCTCGGGTTCGAAACCCAGGATGGCCATTTTTTTCTTTCTTTCCTTTATTTTTCTTAATTTCTTATGTTAAGGAGTTTAATTTAAAGGAATTAAATTAGTATGGTATTACATGAATTGAGGTGAATATAGCATTAATTCAAAAGCTTATTTGAGGACTAAATTAAATTATAAATTTTGATTTGATTACAAGGGTGTGATTTTAATGGTTTTCATTTAAATGTATTCTAGAGATTTATATTATAAACTCGATTTGGAGTTAAATTGATTTGGGTGAATGAACTAAGAATCCAAGAAAAAGGTAGTGAGCTGAGAAATTTGAAGTAATGCTTGATGAAGTTTGATTAAATTAATGTTTTGTTGAAAATTCTATTATAATGAATAAAAAGGCTAGTTTAGTCATTTTGAGACTGACTAATTGGAAGGAATTGAGATGAATTAAATGAATGAAATGAAAATTTTATGAAACTAGGTTAAGAATAACCTAACGAGTTTAAGATATTGGATGTGTGAATTTTAGAGGTTGAGTAAGACCGAAGGTGCCGGTAGGATTGATAAATGAAAATGTGAGAAGTGGCCAGTGTGGTCTAGCATTCTATGATTTGATTAAGTCTGGTAGGATAAACTAGCTCTAGATCAGACTTACTATGAATGAATCTTAAGGATAGGCACTAGATGGAAGATGAGACGAAGTCAGAGCAAACGCGAGTATGAGGGCTCCAGAATTATCCATAGAGTGAGATATTCCCCAGTATTCCCGGATGCGAGTGAAATAGTCTCCAGCATTATATGAGGTTAAGGATTGATCTCCGAAATTATCGGGATGGGAGCGATGCTCATGGAACGTTTGTGTGATGAGGGTTCCAGAATGACCTACGGTGTGAGGTATTCTCCAAATATTCCCGGAAGTGAGTGAAATGGTCTCCAGAATTATCTAAGGAAGGAGGATGACCTCCAGAATTATCGAGGTCGGAACCAATTTTTACAGTACGTCTAAATCTTGATCTTCGTCATGGTTCTAGGTTTGCATAACGAGAAATTGAACCCTATAATGGGGAGTACGTTAAGGGCTTGCCCTCGGACCTATGTTGTATGGGCAGCATAGAATACGAACAAGTGCGCATTAGATTTTCATTGTATGCATAAGTGTCTGCAATAGTCATTAATAACATACACTGATATATTTAGGCTAGTCACATTTTCGGTTTGCATTCATGCTTGTGATTGTTAAAATTGAAGATTGCTCTATTATAGTATTGCGTCAATTGTATTAAACTGACGTGCCCACAGTTTTCAAGTGTTGCAGGATTTAGATTAGCAAGCGACGTGGGAATGAGTTAGGTGTCAATGAAGGTTGCAAAGTTGAAGATTTTGATTACCTAAGTTATATGGTATTCATTTATTTCCGCTGTGTTTTGTAAAGTATGATATTGTAATGAAAAAGTTTTTAATTTTCATGGTATTTGTGTACAAAATTGAAGTTAGATTATGGTTTGCTACAAATTATCTGTATTTGGAATTCGGGGCGTTACAGGATATCAACAAGTCGTTCATCGGACCGGACATATTAAAATAAAATCACCTTCTTCTCCCACTCATCTCGTATGAAGTGACAATCAACTTCGATATGTTTTATGCGCTCATGAAACACTGAATTTTCAAAAATATGCATAGCAACCTTGTTGTCACAGTAGAGAGAAGCTAGAGATAACAACGGGGATTGCCAAGTCTCGAAGAAAAGATTTGAGCCATAAAACTTCAGAAACCAAATGCTCAAATGCTCGGTATTCAGACTCTGCACCTGATTTGGCTACCACAGGTTGTTTCTTACTTTTCAAAAATACGAGATTTCCTTCAAAGAATACAAAGTAGCCACTAGTTGAGCACCTATCATCAATTGAGCCTGCCCAGTCAGAATCAAAATAACCTCGTAAAGAGAGAATCATCATGCTTGAAGAGAAGTCCTTGCCCTGGGGCTTTCTTAAGATAGCAAAGAATGTGAACCACTGCTTCCCAAGGAGTGATGGTTGGGGCATGCATAAACTGGCTAACTCGATTAACTGCAAAGGCAATATCTGGTCTAGTCACTGAGAGATATGAGTTTGCCAACTAGCCTATCATAACGTCCTAGATCAGAGAACAATGCATCATTGGAGAATAAGGACAGCTTAATATTGGGATCAATATGTGTAACTGGGGCGACAACCCAACATTCCTGTCTCAATAAGAATATTAAGAACATACTTTTTTTTAGAAAGAAAGATATCATCCTTTGTTCATGCAACCTCAATGCCAAGGAAATATCGAAGCAGACCAAGATCCTTTGTTTGAAAGGTTTGAGCTAACCGCTGCTTGATGTCTGCAATGCAAGTCACTGCCTGTGACAGTGATATCATCAACAGAGACTTACAGAATAACAATGCATTTGCTTCCTTTCTTTGTGAAGAAGGAATGGTCTGCCTTACTTCTATAGAACCCATAAAAGTATACAGCTTTGCCGAACTTTTCAAACCAAGCCCGAGAAGACAGAGACATTTTGAGCGAACATACAAGTTTCTCCCCATCTCGCTCAAAACTAAGAGGATGCTGCATATACACCACCTCCTTCAAGTCGTCATTCAGGAATGCATTCTTGACATCAAGCTGATGATGAAGCCAAGAACAATTAAATGCAAGAGATATAAAAACCCGAACAGACGTGCGATTCACAACTGCAGAAAAAGTGCATAATTGACCCCAAATTCCTGCGTATATCCTTTAGCGATAAAACGAACTTTGAGTCATTCAACTGTGCCATCGGGAATGTGTTTGCCTGTGAATATCCACTTACAACCAATTGTCTTACCACCTACAGGGAGGGGAACCAACTGCTAAGTACCATTCTGCTGAAGAGCCTGCATTTCCTCTTTCATGGCTGTTGTCTAACCAGGGTGCTTAAGTGCTTCCTGAACATTTTTAGGAATAGAAATAGAACTGAAGAAAGAGATAGAGGCTCGAAAAGAACTATTCAATTTTAGAAGAAGAAACAAACTTGGCAATATCATAGTGAGCACAAGAATGTTAAGCCTTACGTTGACTGATAGGTAAATCATCTGTGTTAAGGATATTACCGACAGAAGAGGTTGGCCCCAATTGAACAACAGAGGGTTAATCATGGATGGTCAGGTCTGAATGTGGCTTACGTTTCCTTACATAAATCCTAAGTGGTGGAGGCAGCGGTGGTGGTGAGTAATCAAGACTCAACAATAGTCCTCGGTAAATCGGAAGTTTTGGAAGGAGTTCGTCCAAAAAAGATGTGTTTAAAAAATGAAACATCCGCTAAGGGACACATTTTTTCTCGTGAAGGGCAATAGCAAAGATAACCTTTAGAAAAGCGAGACCATTCCAAAAAACACACATTTAGTACCACCCAGGTCAAGTTTATCAGTGTCTGGGTGGAGATTTTGAACAAAACACGTACAACCAAAAATATGAGGTGGTAGTGAAAATGGATCTATAGATGGAAATACCAGTTTGAAAGGTGATTAATTTTAAAGACTAAGAGTAGGCATACAATTAATAAGAAAGCAGGCAGTAAGAACCATAAAACTCCAATAAAACTTTGGGACGTTCATTTCAAATATCAGAAAGCGAGTAGTGCTAAGTAAATGTTGATTTTTGCATTTTACCACTTCATTTTGTTGAGGAGTATAAGCGCAAGAGGTTTGGTGTATTATACCATGTTGAGAAAAAAATTGTTGAAATTCAGAATTCACATATTTTTTAGCATTATCAGAACGAAAACATTTAAGAGTAGTATCAAATCGTGTGCGTATCTCTAAGAAAAACTCTTGAAAATGTAACGCCCAGAATTTCAAACACAGGCAATTTGTAGCACAAACAGGATCTTTTACTTCAACTTCGTACAAAAATACAACGAATTTAAAACTTTTCATTTACAACATTGTTCTTTACAATAACACAACGAAAATAATTAAGTACAATACAACATATGATAATGGAAGCTCTTCAATCTTGTGATGACCCATCACAGCGACTTCAAGTCCATACCAAATCCAATCCCGCAACTAGGAAACTGTCGGCACGTCAGTTGCATACAACTGACGCAATACTATAATACAACGATTCTTTTACTTTAGCAAACACAAACTTGAATGTGAAACAAAATGTGAAAGATGACAATCCTAAACATGTCACTGTATGATATGAACTTAATGCCTAATGCAGACATTTATACTTACGATGACACTAATGCACACTTGTTCGGTATCTATGCATCTCATACTACATAGGTCCGAGGGAAAACCCTTAATGTACTCCTCATTATAGGGTTCAAGCCCTCGTTATGAAATTCTACTACAGTGACAAAACAAGATTTAGACATTCCACGAGTAATGATTCCAGTCCCGGAGTACATCCGCCCGACCATACAGAACCCTCATCGTGCAGACATCTCGTAACCGTCGCACTAGCTCAGAACACTGGAGACTTGTCTCCCTTCTGCCCAACTATTCATAATCCCGGAGTACATTCGCCCGATTATTCAAAGTCTCGAAAGTAACTGAGACTCATCTCACATAAAACTCACAGTTCCAGAATACATCCACCCGACTGTAACCATAGTCTCGGAATACATCCGCCCGACCATGTTGAGCCCAGTCCCGAAATACATCCGCCCTACTATAACCATAGTCCAGGAATACATCCGCCCGACTGTAACTATCCGTCCGACTATATAGAGTCGTCCCACTCACATTTGCTCAAGCTTCATCACATCTCCTTTTCTAGTGCATGTCCTTAAGTTCAAACATAAAAATAATATCACCTAGAGCTAGCTTACCCTCCTACCGGACTTAAAATCAACACACGAGAACATTAGCCCACACTGGCAATTTCTCAAATTTTCACATATCTCAACTGCCCGGTATTCTGGGTCTCGCTCAGCCTCTAGATTCCAACAACCATCTCAATATAGAGATCACTTAGGTTACATCTAACCTCATCATAACCATCACATTCATTATTCATCATTCCTTCTTAATCCATTCTCTTTATGTTTATCATCTTAATGTAACTAAACACTTATTATAGCATTCAATAACACTTGATGAGTTAAAACCCTTATAAACATCACATGTTTAATATTCCAACTTCATCCTTGAATTACCTCTTAATTCCTCATACGGTACATCTTACTAACATTCCAATTTTTAATCCAATTTTATACGTTGTAAAAGTTTTAGGACAACTAGATAAAAGACATCAACCCAATAGTATTGAAAAAATCATATAAATTCCAATACTACTCCTAAAATAGATTTATTAGTTTCATAGGAATCATAATAAGTGTACTACAACTTTGTAGATAAGATCATCTAAAACCATCCTCAATTACTTCGTCTAAATTCATTTGCAAAATAGTAGGTTCAAAATTCGAAAACTGCAGCACATGCTACTTGTAAAAATCATAGAAAATTATGTACTTCATGAAACTTTGTGTTCTTTAGATCAAATTAAAGGTATACAAGTCTACTATAACTTTGTAGTTATAAGTTTTCCCAAAATATTGTGTCTATAACCCTGAATTCTTCGAAATCTACAATCGGGTCGAAATGTTATACTGCCACTTGTTCAATCTTGTAAAATTCACTACAAATTATATTCTTGATGAAAAATTGATTTCTTAGACTCTAAAGAAAGGTTAACGAGCCTACTTCAACTTCTTAGTTTCGACATTTCTCAAAATACTGCATCTAAGATGCCGAAATGATCAAAATCCGAAATGTATACAAGTTTCCAGCAACTAGCCAACTGCCAACCGGTCCTAAGTTTGGATTTTATTAAAATAGTAAACAATATCCAAATATTATGAAATTTTAAGGAGATAGTCTTGACATATACGAGATGCTCCTATAAAAATTTTAGCTCTAGATTCTATCTAGTTTAATAGATATAATTTTCTGAAGTACAACTAAAACTTAAAACAAAAACTTATGAAAATGCCCCCAAATCAATCATATCATAATTTCACCCCTTTAATCAACAACACATAATATAAACATGAACACTCAATCTATATAAGTTATCATGCATCTAACAATTAACACATACATTCTACAATCTAGCATTCTACTAATAAAATTATATTAGAAAGTTGGAGAAACACTCGTCTCTTTCTTGATGCAATTAGAAAGTAGAAACTCCAACAACAAAAATCCCCCAAGCCTATCCTCTCTCCAAAAATCCCAAGCTCCAAAGCCAAAGTGAAGATTTGCCAGCACAAAAAAAAAAGAAGGAAGGCTCCTCCTTCACTTGGCCGGGATTGGTTCTTAATAAAGGAGAATGAGTTAATGGGGGTTTCATTAACCACCCACTAATCAACGACCCATAACTTCTTCTCCACTAATCCACAACTTAACCTAATTAGATTCCCCACCCAAAACAGTTGGCTGGCCATTCTAGAGTGTGGGTAAAACACGTGTTTTTGAATGTGTTTGTGTGTGCACGTAGATTGCACACAAAATTTAGGAATTTTATTTAATAAAATTTTGCATGTGTTACTCAAATCAATAAAAATTTAATAAAATTAGTTCAAATTAATAACAAGGGTTTTTATGCACAAACAAAGATAAACGTACACACTTCATAAATTCTATTTTGAAAAAGAATGCAATCAACACATGCACCGCAAACACGTGCATATTGATAAATATTCAAAACAAAAGGGATTTGAGCAACGGAGAAATCGAAATACACCCTACATAAACATATTTATTTTGATAAAGTTACGGATATTTCATGTAACGGAAAAATATACGTAATTGACATGTGTATTGAAAACATGTGCAATGCACGTAAAAATACAAAGATTAAAATTAATATTTGAGTTGGCTCAAAATAGGATAGAAACGAATTTTGAGAGGACAGAAAATATATAAATAATCGAAATACAAAATACGTATGACATTTATATTGAAATACGTTACGGATGTTACCCGTAACAATACAAAATACATGTGCGTAACACCTGTGGGCAAAATTGTCATAACTCAATCTTGCGGGGGTTTACAGAAAAAACTTTAAACACTTCAAAACGATCTTTCAAGAGAAACAACTATGTCATGCGAGAGAAATCATCAATAAACGTAACAAAATAACGATATTTATCAAACGTGGGAAAACCAATAAGTCCCTAAACATCAGAATGCACTAAATCAAATAAATGTTCACTGCGTTTATTGACGCGTCCTGAATAGGGACTTAATGATGTGCACCTAACTCACAGGACTCAAAATAACTGAAAAGAAGGGATGCCCCAGTCGCCGGTGCCACAATACGGAATCAGTTGAAGAATTAAAAACCGAGATTGGAGAACCTAAGACGTATAACCCATGTTGTTCACGACCGGTGCCAATCACCTTCTTCGTCGTAATATCCTGAAACACACAGTGAAAAGGAAAAAATGTTACTGAATAGTTTAAAGGCTAAATTTAAAAAAACCCCACTAAAGTATTGGTCATTTTTAAAAAAAACCCACAGAGTTTTTTTTTTATAAAAAAACCTCACTGAACTACGTTTTCCAGGCATGGGTGAGTGGGTTTTTTTTTTAAAAAATTGTGTTAAAAACATAGTTTGGTGAGGTTTTTTTTTAAAAAAATTCAGTAGGGTTTTTTTAAATAACCAATACTTCAGTAGGTTTTTTAAAAATTTAGCCTAGTTTAAATCCTTAGAAATCTTAAGACCGATAATATGATATTAGGAAATGTAGGAACACGTAAAATACATGTAAGAAAAAGATCGGAAGGAAGAGAGATATCACCCTTCCCTTCAAGAGGGACAGGAGATTCATCGGCAATACACACATTATAATTGGAAAGCAAAGATTAAGAAGAAAGCGGTAAGGAGACATGTTCAAAAGCACCTAAATCAAAAATTCATTGGTGTGACAAAATTACCAGAAGGAGACAACAAATTGTGGAATGCCTAATACTCTTCAGCAAAGAGGGTATACTGGGAGGAGTTGGAACATCTGTAGGAGCAATAATGGAAGACTGATGAGCAGCAGGAGGATGACCAATATGTTTCCAACATGTCGTATACTCATTAGACCGACCCTGACAATAGGTACAATACTTAGTCTTCCGATGAGTGTCACCACGACCATGATCACGATCACTACGGCCTCGTGAAGAATAAGAACCACGACCCCATGAAGATGAAGGAAACTGCTGCGAGTGATAAAAAAACCACGGTCACGGCCAGGGCGAGTGCAGATGGTGTTGGGGTTTCAACAAAAGCAGGAGGGGGTACTCATGGTAGCTGAACATGGATATCACGTAGAGAGGGACTAGCATTGGTGGCAAGGATATGAGAACAAACACCTTCAAGATATAGACGAATAATGCACAAGGAAAGAACGGCGAGAAGAGCCACACGGTGCTGCTGCTGGACAACGAAATCGGCAGAATGTGGCTGATAGAGCTTCCATTCTTCTAAGAACTTATTAAAGCGGAAGAGATAAGCATGAATGTCGTCACCTTGTTTGGTCGATCACACCGATAAAGATATCATACAGGCATTGCATGTTATTGGAGTACATATGATGAAGGGTATCCCAGATCTCTTTTGTTGTGCCGAGGAAAGTGTTGGAGTTGTAGACGTCCCGGTCCAAGCAACTTGTCATCATATTGACAACCAAGTTATCGTCGTGATCCCCTACTTTGAATGTGGGATATGTAGTCGAAGGAGCTGGCTCAGTGAGGTGATGGTACATCTCGCGTTATTGAGAAAACACGTGACAGAGTGGGACCATGTCATAAAGTTGTGACCAGAGAGATTCTTGGTGGTCATCCGTTCAGCCTTTAATAGAGAAAGAGAATCAGTCGTCGTTTGAGGAGAGGGAGTTGCCATTGGAGGAGGGAAGGTCGTCGTTGTAGTAGAGGAGTTCGCCAGGAGTATATATAACCCCTGTTTCCTGTATTTGTACTTTCCTACTGTATTTTCATTCTTTGTACTCTATCCATCAATTTGAGAATCTGTATTTTGTTTCCAATTCTAATAAAGTCATCTATTTTGTTTCGACTCAATTTTGTGCCAATATTTATTTCTATTGCACTTTTCCTATCCGCTTTAATTTGTCGTTCTTCATGAAGAGTTGACTATTTCATCTCATCTAATTCTTTTTTTCCTAATTATAATGAATTTTGACTCAATCTCCTGTTGGATCCCACTCAAACTCGCTATCCAAAAACCCACAACCCAAAACCCTATACTATATAAACCTAATTAACCCCTAACCCTAGATTAACCCTAACCCCTATACTGTTTTGACCTAAAACACAGTAGCCGCCCCCTATTTCCCCCACTGTTCATCTCCCACCTTCGGAACCCAATTTCGTCCCTGTGCTTCGTCCTTAGCCTCCCAACTCTCCGACTTCCGTCGCCGCCTCATCGTCTCCCATCACCCTCATCCCCATCCCTGCACCCTTCGTGAGCCATCGTCTTCCCCATCAACTCACCATTATCCCATCGCCTTACCCATCCACCTTCGTCGACCTCCGAACCCATTACCCTTGCCTGTGCCCATCGTCGTTGTCATTCCCTACTGCAGAACCCTTCCTCGACCACATCGTCATCCAGAGCCCCGAGCACCCCCGCCGTCTCCTCCTCTGTTTCGTCGCAAAACAGAGCACTCACCACCTCATGCCCCTCGCCATCGCTGCCCCAACGCTCCCCGCCGTCGTCGAACACCACCGTCAGCCTCGCGCCGCCCACAGTCATCGCCGCCAGCCACAATCGGAGCTTCCCGCCGCATCGCTGAGTTGATCAAGAAGAGAGGAAGGAGAAAGGTTGCTTTGAATCTCAGCCGCACGATCTCCTTAAGATCGTGACCTTCATCATCGGATCAGATTTGATCCGATCTCCATCATCATATCAGATCAGATCAGAGTGATCTGAGCCGTCGATCTTCATCAATCTTGATCGCCATCAAGATCCGCGCCGATCCGATCCATTCGATCCCGATCGTCGATTAACGCCCTCATCCAATCAAGGCAAGTATCTCTTGTACAATTTGTTATTTTAGTACAAGCTTTTTAATTGAAAATACTGCAAGTAGATCGCAGTTGTGACTTCCCTTTGGCTCATCGTTTGTTGATCTTATTTTGTTCCTTACCAATTCCATGGTCTTAAGAGTCACAACCTTTCATTGATACCTATTACACTTTGATTTGCATCACATGTTAATTTAGACCCATATGAATAATAATTATAAGGCTTTTCATGCAAAAACTTTGTTTGCTACTATTTCTGTATTTATTTGCTGTTTCAACCTCGATAACATCAGAATCTGGACTTGAGTCCTGAATATAAAACTTAGCCCCAGATGTCTAGTTTACTATCCTTTTGACGGAATTAAATTCCGACTTATGGTTTGTGAGTTATCGCAGTTTTACTGCTGTTGTGTCTGTAATCGCAGATTCATAAAAACTGCTGCATCACTTTGTTTTACAATTAATTTAACTATGCTACCAGTAAGATAATGACTTGAAATTTTGCATGCCGATACTAAACACCCTAGAGAACATTCCCTAATTATCCTGGAATTAATTAATAAAGTTTCAGACCTGTTTCATATGTATAAACTCAGTTTTACAAATTCTGGCTGAACACAAATCCTGTGTAGTTTGCTGTTTTGACACTTGATGCTACAACTTTTATATATCTTATTGATATGCGTTGGAACCGGGCAGAAGTCTAGTTTCTAGACCTTCTGACAGATCCATATTTGCATTCTTGTAGCGACGGGAATCGCAGTTTTGGTGCAGCAACGTCATGCTGTCCAGAATTGGAATTCTCATCATTCTTGATAACTTTAATCTTTTTGACTCTTGAATATGTATCTTACCTAGCCTAGACTTGTTCCATGTTCTTGATCATGTTTACTTGACCTGTTTTCGCACACTTTCATGCTTGGCTGATAATAATAATAAATAATAAGCCGAGGTTAAAGGAAAGACCATAGTAGTGGACAATATAGATAAGTGTACTCGGAAGGGGGCCGTGTTTCCCAGTACTTGGTTCATGAACTTGTTGTATCTTGAGTGTATTCATGAACCCATTACTTGGTTCATGAACTTATTGTATCTTTAGTGCATTCATGAACCCACGGTTGGTTCTTGAACTTGTTAGTGTATTCACGAACTGGGTCGTGAACTTGTTACATTATTTTGTATTCATGAACCTTGCTTGCTTGATACTTGATACCTGAGTACACCGCCCTATAAAATCCACCACTATGCCTAAACGTAATTGTTTGTAAGTAGCAACCATGTGGTAAAAGTATGGACACATGAAGTGCTACATAGATAGAATTAAACATTAGACTTAAGAATAACTTGTCACTTATACACACTTGATACCCTACTTGATGCTTATTACTTGATACTTGTTACTTGACACTTGTACGTGATACTTGTTACTTGATGCTTGATACAATTACATGCTCACTTATTACTTGTTCCACTACTAGTACTTGTTACCCAATCTTGTTACTTGAGTTGTCTTACTTACTAGCCAGTCTCTTGAACTTCACTACTTGTTGCATCCCTGTCAAATCATGTTATACATTCTTGATTCCAAATCTTGTTTCATATTTTTCTTGCATTCATTTTCATACCCATGCTTGTACTACTTGCGGCCCTAACTTGCACTAAAGGTGTTTGTCTTGTTTCTCCATTTTCCTTTTTATTTATATATACAGACTTTGGAGACGAGTTGCATGTTGGAATTGGCGAGCAAACATTCTAGGCTTCGCTTGGGGAAAAACTTGCTTTAATTATTTTGTAATTGAGTTTATTTAATTCTGTTGCTACTTAAAACTTGTAACGTGCTTGTAGTCCCAAAGTTTTCTTTCTTTTGATCCAGATCTTGAAATTATTGGGATATTTATATTTGTTTCAAATGTTTTTTTGTTGATTAATAAATTATTCATGCATGCGTGGTTGAGTATATTCTTATTATATTTCTTTTTATGATGCTGAGTCAATCCTACAGCTTATGAATGTTGAAAATCATTCGCTGGGCTTCGTTACGCACTCGTATTCCGTATTCCTTTGGGAAGCAGGGCGTGACAGTAAATCTAGATTAGATCTGAAAAAGAAACAAGTGTGAAAAAGGGATGGTGATTGAAAAGGACATCAAAAATTAGCACGGATTACAAAACAGCGCGTATCACGAGACATTTGACTCAATTTTTTACTCTTTTTTTACATGAAGTGGAGAGGGGGGTTTTGAGTGTCGGGTTTCGGGTTCAGGGGGTTGCGGGTTTCGGGTTCAAGGGGTTGCGGGTTTTGGGGTTTCGGGAGCAGAGGAGGGGAGCAGTTGGAATGGAAAGCAGGATTGCTGGAGATGGTGGAGAAAAGGAGGTCGGGATGAACGAGAAGATGGAGTGGGTGGGTTTGGATGGCGAAAGGAGTTTAGAAAGATGGAGTAGGTGGGTTTGGATGGTTGTTTGGATTAGGAGATGGAAGGCGGCGACGGAGGAGAAAAGTAGAGTTAGGGTTAAGGTTTTGGATTTGGAGGAAGAAGATGCAGGTAAGAAGATGAATAGTGGGTTAGGGTTAAGGTTTTGGAGAAGATGAACAGTGGCGGCGGACTTTTTTGGAGAGAGAAAGAAAAACCCTAACTTTTGTAGAAAATTTTTGTGTATACTTTTTCTGGCTTTGATACCATGTTAATTGATAGTATAGAGACAGAAAAGAATACTTCATTGGATACTCATAACTGAATACACTGCCTCCTATATATGGAAGAGTACAAAGAGTAATCTAAATCTAATTCCGATGTGGGACTAAACTAAGACTACTTTAATAGGGAGCACAAGTAGTAGTGCACAATCTCTTACAAATACCTCGACACATGCTTCACAGCTCCAGCGCCCATGGCAATCCTACCCTTTGATATCTACCCACAACTCCCACTGCTTCAAGCCGATCCAGCCAAGTGTGTAAACACCACTCTTCAATCGCTTTCTTAGCACGTGGAATCCAGCTATCTCCTTACTAGATCATTTTATTCCTCGGACAATCATCACATCTTAGGGCAATCTCTTACAAATACCTCGACACATGCTTCACAGCTCCAGCGCCCATGGCAATCCTACCCTTTGATATCTACCCACAACTCCTACTGCTTCAAGCCGATCCAGCCAAGTGTGCAAACACCACACTCTTCAATCGCTTTCTTAGCACGTGGAATCCAGCTATCTCCTTACTGGATCATTCTATTCCTCGGACAATCATCACATCTTAGGGAAACTCTTCTTGGACGGGTGTCCAATGGCATTGCCTTCTCCTGATGGAGACTTGCATTGCTATTATCCTTCATCTCAAAGATGGAAGACTACCACACCATTGTGGTGACAATTCATGTTCTATTCCTAGTTCAATTTGTCATACAAACTTAATATTGGACATTCTTTTTATATGCAACGATTTTCCTTGGTCATCGCAAAACCAACGCAACGGTGGCGCGATGAAGGACACAAGTCAATCTCCAAGATGGCGTGCCTTACAATCGAATATCCAATTCCAAATTGGCATGAAACGATTACCATTGCCTAGACTATCGTTTAAGGTAATAGATCAATTGCTTTAAGCTAGCACAATTTGCACTCAAGCTTGTCTACCTCAAAAGACTATGGGTTGACCCCCATGGGTCAGGTTGTCTAGTTCTCTATCGAGAAATGTACCCTTAAGATCGATGAGTCATTGCATGAGTGCTCTCACTAAATGGAACAACTTACTCATCCTATGCTCCCACTATTAGGAGATTTTATTGGAGTTCCAAATTGAAATGTGCAACAAAAACTAGGTTAAGGCGAGTGAATGTAATTCTCACTACCAAGGAGAATATCAACATGGTTCACAACCTCTCATAGTGTGAACTCTATAGCCATGAGTCAAGCTCATACTTGTCGACTGAACTGCTCTATGCATGATCTTGAGAACCTTGTTCCCAATGTCCTTGTGTCTAGCAGGAAAAACAATCAACTCACATGTGTGATTCTTTGCCATAGAATCTTTCTTCCTTCATAGTAATTTTTCAACTTGTTCGTAGCAAGAGAAGCAAGCATCCCGAAAGCAATATTCTCAGTTCATTGTCTTCTTGTGGAAAACACACAAAAGCCTCCCCCTCGATAGCCTACCGCTTACGAGGCATCGGTCTTTGTTGGCTTCACCGTAGTGAGAATGATCACAGACGGGGTGTTAACCATAGGAGACTTAACATTTCCTTTTTCAGCTATTTTCATCCATCAGGGTTGTGCTCCTGATAGGAGCAATAACCATAAGGTCACTCTCCTTGAGTGTTTTCCTACAAAATTGCTTGGAGGAGTGCTCCCTCTTAATTAGCGCAGCTTTACTCATCCACAATATTTATAGGAGTGCTCTCACTGTTCGGAGCAACTTCCTTATTCTGCAAAATGGAGAATCGCTTCAATTGCGAGTGCTTAAATCTCGTCGATCATCGGCTAGGTCCACATGCCCCCATTTGCCAAGAGCCTACATACGTTTCTCTTCTGGATTCAATTCCCAGAGTTGATAATCTTCCCTTCCATTCCACTGTTGTGATATTCATCCTCGATGAACGTCTCATTCTTCGATACAATGTCTATCCCAGCCATTTGGTTGTCCGCATGTCATCACCTATACTATAAAGTATTCAAAATACCTTATAAAGGTACCTTTCCTACTCCTTGGGTCTAGCTTCACCACTTGTGGAGCTAGTATGCGCACAAACCCTGCAGCTCTCCATGAGCGCAGATGGTCTAAGATGGGCTTGCGCCCAATCCATAACTCGTAAAGAGTCGAAGCCACAGACTTTCTCTGCATGCGATTAAGGATGTAGGTAGCGGTTAACAATGCATCTCTCTAAAATTAGGAGGCAAATTTAGTGTCGACCTAATCGGTTCTAAGAACATTTGATTCAATTCATTTACCGAAGCAATTGACCGATACAAAACGTGATTGAATTTATTCCACCGATTAGCCTTGGCCGATTGCTACAAAATCATAGATCCTCCAGAGAAGACCAAAGCGAATAAGGTCACTCGATTCTCTTTTGATCATCCATTCTTTCTCATAGACTGATGCAAAAAGGAAGTCACTTCAAGAAATATACGGTGAATTAGCGACTCTAGTACCAATGGACGTACCAAAGCCAAGCCAATCTTTCATCCAGCTCATGTCTCTCTACAACACCATTATATTGTGAAGGTGAGTGTCGTCTGATGTCTCTAAATGCCCTTTTCTGTACAGAGTTCATTGAACGGCTTAGATAAATATGCATGTCCGTGATCAGTTCTAAGAAACTTCACTTTCTGGTCTAGTTGATTCTCAACTTCAAAAATGAAGCAACGAAGACATTCTAGTGCATTGGACTTGACAGCAATCAAATAGACTTAACTGTATCGTGTAATCATCTACAAATGTGACGGAATAAGCATACTCTTTGCGTGACTGAGCGCTTGTGGGTCCACAGATATACAAGTGTACTCAATATACTAAAGGGCAATAAGAGTGTGCCGCTTCCCAAGCAGGTCCCTAGCTGCTATATCTACCAGACTAGTTCACATGTTGCATGAACTCTAGCAACTTGACCTAAAGGTCACCTCCAACAAGCACTGGTACAAAACCCGATATCCGAACCCGACCCGAACCCGACATTGGACCGGAACCAACCCGTTTTATTCAGGTCTGATTAGGAAATGGGGGATGATGATGGTGATGGATATGAAATTAATTGGGTCCCAAGTTATTTCCTAGACCCGGACCCGGACCCAGACCTAACCCAATTTTCATGAGTCCGGGTCCGAGTCCAATATTAGGACCCGTTCAGTAACGGGTCCAGATCCGGGTAATGCACTACCCGGACCGATAGGACCAGATACCAGTGCTACCTCCAACTACTAGTCGCTCCCTTGCACCAATCTAACCAAGTCTCAAGTGCCAAACCCATTGGTTTGCACCATATTGGCAAAAATATGATAAAAGAAATTGTCTACATCAAAACACATAAGAAGGCGACCAATGCCAAAATGAGTTTTTGAATTCGTCAAAGTAGAAAAATAATCTTAGGGAGAATTATCACCTTGAACTAAATGCAAGTTCTGCATATCTAGGCCCACACAATATGTCATGTAGGAATAGATGTGGTCAAACCACAGTCCTAGCTAGCAGGAGTTTGCATCTAGTACAATCTCCTTTTAACATATCCCACATGAAAATTTGTGTAGCAACCAAGCAGCATGCTAGTAACTCACTAAACTCTCTACATCTCGTGTTGTTCATGTGTCAACGAGTAGTAACTCAGCACACACTGAAACACAATAAATTTAGGAGAAAGACGTATCCCCCCTTGCTGCAATCCACTAACGAGCACAGTAACATCTCTATTTAGTTCAATGTACTCAACCTTAGACTTGTCTTCCCTTTTGCTTGTGGGAGCCACTACACTTCTTTGCCTTACCCAATACACAATGTTCAAATTGTTGAGTTGAAAGCACTTGGGGTGCTCTCTTGCAGCGGGGCCTAGTTGCCCTGTGCATACCCATTTGAACATGTTGCTTACAAAATAGGACGTAGCCCCCCTTGATTAGCTCACAAATCCAACGATGAGAGCCCATTGGCGAGTAGCGATGGTCAGCAACAGCTGGTGGCGACCCCCTTCTCCAGCGATTCTCTCTCTTTCTATCACCTTCATTGACCATCTCAATCCAATACAAAACCGACAAATCCTGCGAGTACATCGGTGGGATTTTTGCTTCAAGATAGCCCTTAATATTCGGATACGATGTTAAGGCCTGGTTTTAATAATCAGCTCCAATGCCCGAGATGTAAGGCGATTGAATTCAGCGGTCAGAAGAAAAAACATAAAGGAGAATAAGAGAATGGTTTTTAAATCTCTTTTGGCAGTAGGGAATTCCAAAAATTCCCGAGGAGATCATCTATGGGCAATGCTCATTATCACAACCTGCATCCCGATCTCACTACTCTCACGCAACTATTTCTATATTTTGGAAAATACAAATCAATGTCGCTTTTAGGAGTGTTAGATATGTTGGGATTGGGGCGTCAACAAACACCCTATGGTCGCAGCGGAACTAGTTAGAGCAATAAGGAAGTCGAAGTAGACGAGGCGAATAAATTGAGCAAGCAAGTAGATCCACCAAACTAATACAAACACAACAACAATGACTTATCCCGGTTAGCTTTTTCTTAATCCGGGGAAAAATATAGGGAGATCTGATATTTAACTAGAAGAGATTACAAGGAGTTACTGATTCACTTGACACAAGAAATTAAACTCACCCACCAAGAACTCTCTCTCTCTCGAGCCTCTCTTTGCAATGGAGAAAAGAATCTATGAAGTACTTCCTCTCATATTGGAGGAGTTTACAATATATATAGAAGAATAGAGAGAAAACGTAGGTCTAATCTTGATCCTCAGTCGTCCGATAAAACCTGAAAAAGAAGTAACTGAATAGGAACCGCACGATCTAACTTGGAGTTGAAGATTGGGCTGAACCGACCTAACAAATCGAAGCCCAAAAACGAATCAGCACCGCGGGCGATCGACCGTCCAACAAGACCGGTCGACCGTACCACTCTCTGACTTCCCAGTACAACGAGCGGTCGAGGGTGCGGTCGACTGTCACCAAGATCGGTCGACCACAACTAGCCTGGACCTGCTGCTGCTGTTCTCCTCCTACTCGCTTCGACGCTTCGGCCTCCGTGCTTCATATTACCTTCTTTTAATCTGAACAACGAGTATACAAGACAATCCAAACAAGATATTATAGTCCCAGATTGGGTATTGGGCTAATTTTGTATTTGGTTCACTCCTATATATAGGAGATATTGTACTCAGTTATTTCTTAATTCAATATTTAGTATTGTTTTCATCTCTCTGATTTATTTGAACATGGTATCAAAGCCAATTATACAAATTTTCTTCTCTTAACTTTCTCCATCCAAAAATCCTCAAATTCCAAAAGCCAAAAGCCAAAAAAAAAAACCCATCACCAACAAACCCATCGACATCTCTTCTCCGGCATCCTCCCGCCGGTAACAACAACAGCAGCAAATCCACTGCTTCTCTTCAGCAAATCCACAACAATAAACAGCGGCAACCAAATCCACTGCTCCTCTTCGCCGAAATCCACAGCCGCAATCACTTTCGTCTTCCTTGTACTTCATCTTCTTCGTCCCGTGCACCTGCACTACAAACCACCACCAACTCCACCTTCTGCACCTTCTCCCCGACTGCTCCTCCCCTTCAAACTCCGACCAACTTCCTCAGCTTCTTCCTCACACCCGCTGCACACCCGAGCTCCTCCAAACCCAACTCCATTACTACCCGAGCTGCAACCTCTATTACCTCATCACAGCAGACAGCAGACTTCTTCACCAAATCTCATACTGCTCAGAGATTTCGATATTTAGTAGGCAAACTCATATTGTTTGGCCCACCATGAGTTTGAGAGGGGGTGTTAGATATTATAGTCCCACATTGGGTATTGGGTTAATTCTGTATTTGGTTCACTCCTATATATAGGAGATATTGTACTCAGTTATTTCTCAATTCAATATTCAGTATTGTTTTCATCTCTCTGATTTATCTGAACAAGGAGTAATACGCGTAGTGATAGTGATGTGATGTCTAAAAAGCATCCTGAATCATAAGGGTAAATTGGACACAATATTAAAAGTCGTTATCCTTGCTATCCAACTTCCTCACTTGACGAGATCAACAACAATTTTGAGACACCTCCATCACTACAACATAATCATAAAACAAATTTATAAAAATTTCAGCACATATAATGGATATATCAAAATCATGTACACGGCGAGAACACAACTCAAAACTTTATGATTAATACTGCCCCACCCTCCCTTCACAAATCAACTAGGAGAAAAAGAAAATAAAAAATTACAACAATTTCTGTCTTTATCTTCATTGCTGCCACCAAAATTTGTCCTCACTAGGTCCCTCAGATATCATATAAATAAAATACATAACACCTACAGAGTGCCCATTTAGCTCAAATCCACATGCAAACTGCGTTCTTAAGTCTCTATCCGTAAATGGAGTCCGACTCCCAACATATAATTAATCAAAATAACATACAACACAATTATCTTCTAGAGTGTGATACGTTCATCGACATAAAGATAATCACATCACAAACACAAATTTTTTAGCGTTTATATTTAGTTACAGCACCTGCAAACTTGCTGAAACAATGTTATACAATTAAAACATTTTTGTTTAGCAAGCTCTATTACCTTTGACTCCAATCCTTGCAAAAAATCTCATATAGTGCATCGACGAACGGACTTAAAACACTCGACCTGTCAAAATCAACTTATCAACCTCCAATAATAATGATAAATTAACGTGAGTAGATTCAGAATTAATTAATCAAACTAAAAAATCCCAGAACAACAAAAGCATCTAAAAGACTGAGCCTTCTTTGCCCCCTTCCAACAAAAATTATGCATTGCTGCTAGAAAAACTTATACAATTTTACTAGTTTCAAACCCAGTGAAAAAATGGACTCGAAATACTCAAAATAAACCAAAAATACACTTAAAACATACCCGAACCCAAACTGGATTCGGTAGGGTTGGGTTCAGACCCGTTAAGGCTCCGGCCAAACCAGAGTCAAAACAGATTCAGTTCGGGTTACGGTTTTCCCAGAAAACCATAACCCCTAAACCACAACCTCTCTAGCTATTTTTAGTGTTGGTTTGGGTTGGTTTGGGTTGGTTTGGGTTGGTTTGGATCCCATATCCAAACCCAAAGCCCATCCTTAATTAAACAATGGCCCACCACTTCTAAAATGGAGTGGGCTTGGGTTGGATTGAATCCCATATCCAAAACCAACCCAATACCATAACACTCCACCACACCCCCACGTTCCCTGCACATGCATCCCTGCATGCACCAGCATGTGCAGGGGCGAGTTGGGTAGGATTTTGGATCCTAGATCCAGTCCAAACCCGACCTGCAACACCCCTTCTTCTCCTTGTTGCATGCCTGAAACCCAAAAGGTGGTGGGGGTAGGATTTTGGATCCTAGATCCAGTCCAAACCCGACCCGCAACACCCCTTCTTCTCCTTGTTGCATGCCTGAAACCCAAAAGGTGGTGGGGTTAAGGTTTCACCCTTAGCCCACCATGGTGGTCACAACAGTGGCGGAAGAAGGCTGATCTAGTTCCTTGAACTTGGATCCAGCTCAAACTATTGCTATTGCTCGTCTAGTTGAAAAAGTAGAAGATTATTATGTATCTGTCCAAATTCATACATATTAGTCCTTATGTAAATATATTTCCTTTGTTGAATATTTCCACTTTAGTCCCTGTATTCTTTCATATTGGTCCTTGTAATTGTAAGTGCGTGTAAAGCACTATCCAAGTGGTTGTAAGTAATTGGAAGGCTATTAAATTGTGGGACCCAGCTCAATAGTCAAGATTTCCTTCCAGCTGTAAACACGTGCATTACACGTGATCGACAAGAGCTGATGAAATCCCCAATCTGTAATTGGAATATTTGTGAAATAAAAACTGATTTCTTGATTCCATTTCATCATCTTCTTCCTCTCTTGGTCATCGAAACCCTAGTTTCTTGAAGGTCCGATGCTGAGGAAGAAAAGCATAGCGTACAGCTACCGAGTCGGAGCCCGTTTCTCTCCACCAGTACTGCAGTTGCCTAATTTCAATCTACCTTTATTTTTGGAGTGCAATGCATATGGCTCTAGCTCGGGAGGTGTTTTAATGCAAGAGGATCATCCCATTGAAGGAAAAGAAGAGATTCTTGTCTACCTATGAGAAAG
Organism: Hemerocallis citrina; assembly: GCA_017893485.1. Taxonomy (NCBI): domain Eukaryota; kingdom Viridiplantae; phylum Streptophyta; class Magnoliopsida; order Asparagales; family Asphodelaceae; genus Hemerocallis; species Hemerocallis citrina. The sequence goes on from CM030362.1 coordinate 104,508,674, forward strand.
AGATGTTGGCTATTTTGTTAGCAGTACAAAAGTGGAGGCATTATCTGTTAGGAAGGCAGTTCATTATCAAGACATACCACAAACCCCACAAACATCTCATGGAGCAGAGGTTATATACTGAGGCTCAGCATGTACGGTTGATTAAGCTTCATGGTTATCGATTTGTAATTGAATACAAGGGAATGGGCCATCTAGTTGTTGATGGTCTATCAAGGCAATTTGAAAATGTTGAGGGTTCCTTCTCTTCCATTACTGTTGTCCAGCCTAAATGGTTGGTATTGGTGCAGTAAAAGGTACTCAGCAATCCATTTTATGATCAAGTAAAGCCATAGTTAGACTCTGCAGGGAGCTATTACGATTTTGAGTATGGGGTTTGCTATTGCAAGGGGAGGATTTTGTTGAGTCCTGATTCTTCCCTTAAACAGTGGTTTCTGCAAGATCTTCATTCTTCACCATAAGGAGGACATTGTAGAGTAGACAAGACATGGCATTCTTTCAAGAAGGTAGTCCAGTGGCAGGGTATGAAGAAAGATCTCAAGCATTTTATCAAATGTTGGGACAATTGCTAGAGAAACAAGTATTTGAGTACTACACAGCTAGGTTGTTGCAACCTTTGCCTATTCCTGAGCATGTGGGAAGATATAAAAATGGATTTCATTGAGGGGTTGCCTAAGAGTACCGGATATACTACCATTCTAGTAGTAGTGGATAGACTGTCAAAGTTAGCTCATTTCCTGCCTCTCAGTCACCCATATAATGCAAACTATTGCAAGGGGCATTTCTCTCATGTTTTCAAGTTATATCATTATATGGACTCCCGAAGACCATTGTCAGCGATAGAGATGCAGTGTTTACTAGAAATTTTTGGAAAGAGCTTTGAGTATGCAGGATACCAAGCTATGTATGAGTACTGTTTTTCATCCTCAAACAGATGGCCAAGCAGAGGTGACTAACAAGGTTTTGGAAACCAATTTGAGGTGTTTCACTGCTTACAAACCCCAAGATTGGGTGCAGTGGTTACCTTGGGCAGAGTTCTGTTACAATACTAATACTCATATGCACAGCTCCACTCAACTCTCTCCTTACCAGGTTTTATTTGGTAAACCACCACCTACCTTGCTCTCTTATGTCCCTCATACTGCTAGGGTACAAGCTGTGGAGGATGCACTGATTGGTAGGGATGTAGCTTTGCAACTTTTGAAAGATAATTTAGCTAAAGCTCAAGGCAAGATGAAGAGTAAAGCTGATAAGCACAGAACAGATAGGGAGTTTATAGTGGGTGATTTAGTCTATCTTAAACTGCAACGTTATAGGCAAGTTTCAGTTGGTGGACACAGGGTGCATAAGCTATCTTCTCTATTCTATGACCCTTATCAAATCATTAAGCAGATTGGACCACTGGCCAATAGACTCTTGTTGTCGACAAAAGCCAAAATACATGATGTATTCCATGTGCCGCAGCTTGAAACTCATGTTGGTAAGTCGCATGCTCCTTCATCTTCCTTGCCTGCTTTCTATGCTGAAGCTGCCCCTTTTCCATCCAAAATTTTGGCCAAGAGGATAGTGCCCACAAGAGGAATTGCAATCATTGAGGTTTTGATACAGTGGGAGCATTGATCTGCACTTGAAGCAATTTGGGAGAGTTTATGGGACATTTATTGGTGCTTCCCTAATTTCCCGGCCACCATGGATGGGCCTTTTGAAGGGGGGATGAATGATCTAGTTCCTTGAACTTGGATCCAACTCAAATTGTTGTTGTTGCTCTGTGTCTGGTTTGAAGAAGTAGAAGATTGATCATATCAATCCAAATCCTTACATATCAGTCCTTATGTAAACATATTTCTTTTATTGGATATTTCCATTTTAGTCCATCTATTATTTCAGATAGGTCCTTGTAATTGTAAGTGCATGTAAAGCACGTACCCAGCGACTATAAGTAATTGGCAGGCTATTAAGTGATGGGACCCAGCTCAACCGTCAAGATTCCCTCCCAACTGTAAACACGTGCTCTGCACATGATCGATGAAAGCTGATAAAATTCCCAATCAGTAATTTGAATATTTGTGAAATAGAAATCGATTTTTTGATTCTGTTTCCATTCTCGTCTCCTTCCTCTCTCTTGGTCCTCAAAACCCTAGCTTCTTGCAGGTCTGACGCCAAGGAAGAAAGGTGCATCATCCAACTACCGAGTCGGAGCCCCAGATGGAACAAAGGCGACGACGGCAGAAGATCGGCGATAATCCAGCAACGTCCCCGATGATCTTACACGAACTCTCCTTGAAACCTGAGCCCGATCCCGCACAGCCATAGGGAATCACCCCCTTGTTAGGCAACACAGGTTGGCGCTCCGGTGAGCCGAGTGGTGGAGGTCAACGGTCCGTGGCCCCCCTACTCCGTTTCATCCAACTCCCTTTCCTTTCCTGTTCTTCAACCACCTCAAAAAATCAATAAACCCATCAAATAAAGTTTAAACTTTGTGGGGTTCTTGATGAAGGTGGCCCCCACTATTTGAACACGTCAGTGGGTGATGTAAAACGTAATTCTAAACAGAGAATTTCCAAGAATCTTAAAGGATTAATTTTACAAACATGTAATGCGGATCAAAGTTAGAATTTTAAACAATTAATCGGTTTGATGGATTTTCAAGAATTGGATTAAATTTAACAAGCCCAATTAATAATTCAGTTCTAACAATCAATTATTAAATCCCTAAGCGTTCTTAGCAAGTAAAAGATGCAATATTGATTCGTACTCTAATTAGGCAAGTAGAACACTCAATCTCGATATTTGTGGTCGACAGTTAAATTAAATAATATAATAGAGATGATAAAACCGTATAACACAAATATTGGAAAAGTGGAAAGAGTATACCGGGATTCGAAGCAACTAGTGTTAGATCTCAGTTTGGCAGCAAGGGGCGAGGAGCAGCACACGGGAATCGCAGGAGTGCTGGCGCGACTGGCTGTGGGCAGCGGCGGGATCGACGCGACGGGAGAAGGCGGACGGCGTCGCGGTCGACGTCGACGAAGTGGGTCGACGGGGGATTGGGTTTTGGTTGTCGTTGCTAACGAGGACAGAGGAGGAGGGGATTTAGGTGGTTTTCTGTGGTGGCATTGGCCGTCGAGAGGAAGTGGGGCGGCGCTGGAAGGAGGTCGGGAGGTAGCATAGAGGAGGGCGGCCAGAGTTGGCCAGGGAAGACGATCGGAGACGGGTTTGGGGTGTTTGGGCGGGAAACAGATCGGGAGAGAGAGAACGGGAGTAGCGGCTAGGGGTTTTGTGAGGGGGATAAGCAGGATTAGGGTTTTGGATTTGGGGATTAGAATTTTGATTTTAATTGATTTGGGGATTTGGGGGTAGTTTTAGAATTTATCACAAACCCTAAAATTTTATTAGGACTTATCACAAATCCTAATAATTGGATCTCAATTGTATCACACAAAAAGAGAGAGGAAGAGCAAAACTCAACACAATAATTTTTTAAAAAGAATTGCATACTTTCTCATTAATCTCAAGGCCTATATATAGGCTCAAAACAAATCTTGATACAAATCTCAAAATATTCTAAAATCTCAAAAATATTCTATTGCATTAAAAAAATGCTAAATTTAAAAAAAGTACACAAAGTTTTGGGCCAGTTAAAAAAAGTACACAAGTTTTTTTTATAAAAAAAGGACACAATGTTTAAATAAAGTCCACTGGGTTAGTTAGGGTTAGGGTTAGGGTTAGGGTTGGGTTAGGGTAGGGTTTAAAAAAACCACTTTCATCTTTTATTTGTGTTTAAAAAAACCACATCCATCTTTTATTTGTGTTTAAAAAAAAACATCACTTAACTAATCAGATGTTTAAACAAACCCCCCGAACTAACCCTAACCCTAACTAACCCAATGGACTTTATTTAAACATTGTGTCCTTTTTTTAAAAAAAAAAACTTTTGTGTACTTTTTTAAAACTGGCCCAAAACTTTGTAGACTTTTTTTAAATTTAGCCAAAAAAAGATTACATAGGGTTATAATTGCCAAAAACAAATATGGTACTGAAATAAAATACTAAACTAAATAGAATGGATGTCCTCATCATTCTCTCTGGGTAGGAAAGAGCTCGACCCAGTCAAGTCAAAATTAGTGATCCTGTCATGGTGCTCCAAAAGATCTGGATCCAGTTGCGGAAGCTCCTCACGATCACTGCAAGTGTCATCCGACTTCGGCTTGTTCTTCCACCTCACCAAATACTTGTGCTTACCACTATCTCTTGTAGAGATTATCAGATCATCTAAAATATTATTCAATTCTTCTGTCGGTGGGTAAATAGTATCAGGTAGAGGGGTAAATATGGGAATCTCACCATTAGGCTGCAGGGTGGGCTCATCTATAGGAAAATTCTATGGTTAAATTTTGAGCCTTCATAGAGTATGAGATTCTCAATATTGAAAGTCTTACTTATGCCAAAGCCTCCAGGAAGGTCAACGACATAGGTTTTATCATTGATTGTCTGTAGAATCTTAAATGGGCTTGTAGCACGTATGTTCAAGTTCTAAACAGATCAAGCTGAAAACCGTTCCGGACGAATCCGAACCATCACTTCGTCACCAATATCATAAGTTATAAATTTCCTTCTAGTATCTACTATTAAATTGTAGTTAAAATTATTCTGATTAAGTTCCTTGAAAATTTCTCTATGCAAGTCATGAATGTGATATGCAAATGTGGGTGCAGATTCTGTGACTCTAGGATGTTCTAACACATGGATAAAATCTATAAGCTACCAAGTGACTTGGGAAAGGGATGAGTGACTCAGGTACACTCAATGGAGGTGACTGGACAGACTGAATATAATTGAGAGGCTAGTCATCCTCTTTTTCATCAAAGTCATCACTTACATTAGGTTTATAGGTAAACTCATTGCCGGGCTCATCAGCGATGACTGCGGTACCCTCTACTATATTGATCCTATTTGGACTGGGACAGTTGCCAGCAACATGGCCATATCCCTTACATTTATAGCACTTAGTGAGAGTATCAATCTTAGAATAGTCTCTTTTAGTGTTCTTACCCGTATTGTCATTTCTAAGTGGATAGGAATTTGAAGTATGTTTGTTTGGGTAAGACTTGTTAGGGTACTGAGGAGAGGAGTGCTCAGGTTTAGAAGGGTCAGGAGGATTCATTCTGGAGGAATGATCCATCGAATCACTGGACTTGTAATGGGAACTTGCTTTAAGGGAATCCATATCGAGGACAAGAGCATAAGCTGCCGCTAATGAGTGCACATTTCAATGAATTAGCCCGTTCCTCAGATCAGCTCGTAATTTAAACCCTGAACTTAGAGAGAGTTTGTTCTTCACTCTCTTTACCTAAAACATTGCACCGAATAAGGAAGTCATCAAATTTATCAACATATTCTTGTGTGGATTTACTTTCTTGATAAAGTTGGTTCCACGAATCTAGCAATCGAGTGTGGAACGATAACGGTACATATCACTCAGTGAGCTTCTCTTTCATAGCTTCCCAAGTGGCTATGGGTGCCAGGCCTCAGCCTCTGCGGGCGTGTTCAAGATTAGTCCAGTGTTGTTGAGCATTCCCAGTCAATTTCATCGTGGCAAATTTAACTTTCAGGGCTTCGCTCATGTCAAACCACACAAAGTAGTAGTCCATCGCATGGATCCAATCAAGATTAGCTTGGGGTTCCATGTGGCCTTCAAAATGGGGAACATTAGCCTTAACGTTCTTCTTATATTATTCGTCAGGGTCACATTCTTGACGTCGATCGTTACGAACATTCCCTTGAGGGATCTGACAATTAGCATAAAGCTCAGGGACAACAGTTTGATTTAATTCCACTTTCTCAAGCCTCTGATTGATATTGGCAAGAGTTGCTTGATTGGCAACTAGGGTAGCAAAAATATCCGAGTTGTCCATTTCAGGTCGGGGAGGTCTAAGATTCCTAATTGGGTGGTCGGGAGGGAGAAGAAAGGCTCTTCGAGGTTTGTGATGGTGCTGCGAAGACGCATTCACCAAAAGTGGAAAACGGGGTCGTGCATTTGCTAAAATTTGGGAAAAGCGTGTCCTAAATGCAACTTTTTAAAAAAAATTAAAATCTGAAGTGATCTAAAAGAACGACAGAAAAAAATAAATAAAATAAAAATAAAAATAAAATAAAGAGACTAAATGTATCTAAATGAATGCAAAAAGATGCCTAAATGATGCAAAAACTAGGGTTCTAAGAACCTTTGCTCTGACACCAAAACGAGGTAAAACGTAATCCAAAATAGAGAATTTTCAAGAATCTTAAAGGATTAATTTTACCAACATGTGAATCAAAGTTAGAATTTTAAACATTTAATCGGTTTGATGGATTTTCAAAAATTGAATTAAGTTTAACAAGCTCAATTAACAATTCAGTTCTAACAATCAATTATTAAATCTCTAAGCGTTCTTAACAAGTAGAACACTCAATCTCGATATTTATTCGAGATACAATATTGATTCGTACTCTAATTAGGCAAGTAGAACACTCAATCTCGATATTTATGGTCGACAGCTAAATTAAATAATATAATAGAGATGATAAAGCCGTATAACACAAATATTGGAAAAGTGGAAAGAGCATACCGGGATTTGAAGCAACTAGTGTTAGATCTCAGCTTGGCAGCAAGGGGCGAGGAGCAACACACGGGAGTCGCGGGGGTGCTGGCACGACTGGCTGTGGGTAGCGGCGGGATCGACGTGACGAGAGAGGGCAGACGGCGTTGCGGTCGACGTCGACGAAGTGGGTCGACAGGGGATTGGGTTTTGGCTGTCGTTGCTGACGAGGACAGAGGAGGGGGTTTGGGTGGTTTTCTGTGGTGGCGCTGGCCGTCGAGGGGAAGTGGGGCGGCACTGGAAGGAGGCCGAGAGGTAGCGTCGAGGAGGGTGACTGGAGTTGGCCGGGGAAGACGATTGAAGACAGGTTTGGGGTGTTTGGGCGGGAAACAGATCGGGAGAGAGAGAGAACGGGAGTAGCGGCTAGGGGTTTTATGAGGGGGAAGAAGCAGGATTAGGATTTTGGATTTGGGGATTAGGATTTTGATTTTAATTGATTTGGGGATTTGGGGGTAGTTTTAGAATTTATCACAAACCCTAAAATTTTATTAGGACTTATCACAAATCCTAATAATTGGATCTCAATTGTATCACACAAAAACATAGAGAAAGCAAAACTCAACACAATAATTTTTTAATCAAGAATGGCATACTTTCTCATTAGTCTCAAGACCTATATATAGGCTCAAAACAAATCTTGATACATGTCACTCCCCGCTTCCCAAAAATACGGAATACGAGTACATGACAAAAGCCCAGCGAATGACTAACGTCACCCATAAGCTGTTTAATCGATTAACTCAACAACATAAACAATACAGAACAATTGCGCAGACAATAATAATGATCTCATGAACAAAAATACTTGGAATAAAGCAATATAAATATCCAATACAATAATAATAATCCAACGTCTGGAAACAATAATAAAAATTCGGGACATAAGCCCAAAACAATAATAATCCAGTCCAAAAACAAATACAAGTCTCAGTACATTAAGTTATTTATAGCGATAGGCAAATTAAAAGCAGAATCTTCAAAATGTTTGTTCTCCAATTCCAGCAAACAATTCTCCTTTATTACCTGTAAATAATTCATCTAAAAAAAGAAAATAATTGTCCTTAGAGCAAGCCATGGACAACAAGTAGAGAAAGCAGGGAACAATGGAACAACGGTATAACAATGAATCAATGGATCAATAGGAATCAATAACATGGCACGATAATAATAATCAATAGCATGGTAACTAATGCAACGAGGTAACGGTGAACTAATATTCGGTAACGGTAATCAACGGTTAATATCATTATCACTTAAACAATATTGGATACAAATAGGAACAAAGGTGAACAATATGCAATGTCGGTGAAGTGTCAATTCTTATGTCTATTATTCAATTTTAACACCTAACTAATGCATGTACTACTGTGTCCCATGTGTGCCGTACCACAGGTTCGATGCATACAATCAATTTCGTTTTAGACTATAGTGGTAGATTTTATAGTTCATGTACTGGGGATGATGCCGATAACGGTAATAACACTGGACATGTGTAATTTCTTACACGATGCCGATAACGGTAAAAACACGGGACATGTGTAATTTCTTACACGATGCCGATAACAGTAAAAACACGGGACATCATCCGAGTACAGTCCCCATATCATCAACTACTCTAGTCAATCCCTTAAACCCCGGTTTGTTAATTATTTATCAATGCAACAACACAATATGCAATTCATGGACAATTCGGTGAACGATAGTATCAATAGGGAAACAACAGGTTGATAACATGGATAGGACGGTTACAATAGTGACAATAACTCATTGGGAACATGCAATGCAACATACATTCATTAATTCATACAATAGTACAACATCGGAATAATTAATCTATTTTTCTTGAAATAAAATTAATTGAACATGTCGGGTATCGATTTTATAGTCAATAAATTGTGTAACTAGCATGATAGATGTCCAAACATGATAAATAAAGATTTGGAACACACACATATACAAGTCCAACATCAATCAATCACCAAACGATCAAACGACATACAACCTAACGATTGTCTCTACAATAAATTATTTGTGTTGTGACTTGTATGAATAACCCTATTAACAATTCTATATGCATTCATTAAAGATCCAAACTTTAGAGTCAAATTGGCACGATGTCAAGAATATTGGGGTTAGCTCGTGTAAACCCACAATAAACCCAACGAAAGGGATAACAAAGGGCAATACGATAACAAAGAGATCTACTTGCAAGAATTCAAATGAAACTTGAATTTGATACAATTAGCAATTCAAGAGGACAGTGACTTGCCTGTTAACCGGTGAAACGCCTGAATAATGGAATATAAATCCCGAAGCAACGAACCCACGAACTAGCAAAAGAACACGTGCAATATACGTGCACCCAAAAAAAATCAAGCAATAACAGCAACTACACAAGAGAGACAGCAATTGCAACAGTATACAAGAGGCAAAGCAACAACAGTGAAGGGCTTCGTCTCTAGCGGTCGGGGGGCGTCGACGGCGCCGACGAGGTGCGAAGACGGGGTAGGCGGCTCCGCAGGCGAGCGGCGCTGGTGGCGGCAATCGAAACCGGGAGGAGCAGCAGGGGGATATCAGATTTGAGTACTACTGTCGATCGGAGTAAGGAGAAAAGGGAGGTCGGGGGTTGTTTGGTGGAGTTGGGGCTGGTCGATGGGAGGAGGGACGACGAAGGGGTGTGCGAGGAGTGGCCGGAGCAAGGGGATTTGGTCGGAGAAGGAGATGGCCAGGGTGGGTTCTCGTGCTAAAATGGAAGAGGAAGAGGACGGGGGGTTGTGCTGGGGGTGGATGGCGACTAGGGGGTCGCCGGAGGTGAGGTGGACGAAGTGGGTGGTCGCCGGAGATGGGGGTGGTCGGAGATGGTCGGGAGAAGGTAGTGGGTTTTTGGGGATGAAGATGAACAGTAACTAGGATAAAGATAACGGGAGGAGAGAGAATAGGCGGCTAGGTTTCGATTTGTGTGCAGAAATTAGGGTTTACAGTATAGTTGCATTTATAGGGTACAATTAGGGTACTGGGTTGAAGAATTAGGATCCAATAATAGCGGATTTGGGTCAAGAACAACTGAGATTAGGTTTTAGAGTTCAATTAGAGATAGATCAAAATCAATCGGGTTCAAATAAAAATATCAACAATAAATAAGAGAGCAAAACGATCAATTAGAATTGCTCGATCAAAAAGAACGAAGAAATTTCACGAACAAAAATTTAAATTCAAAATAATACAAATGCATTAAAATATAATTTGGGGCTTGAAAATAAATTTGGAATTCGCCAATAAAGTCAGATCAAGTACGAAAACAAAATAATTCGATAAATAAATTTTAATTAATAATCAAGAAATAAAAATTAATTATTATAATAACAAAAGTAGTAAAATCATACAATAAAATAATATTCGGCTTTAACAATTTAATTAAAATAATCCGATAATAATAATATATTTGTTTTAGGTTCAAATATAGATAGTCGACCAATAAGATATAGAAAATAAGATCAGAAGATACCATTATTCGAAATGAATAAAATTTTCGATTAGAAAACACTTTAATAAAATATCCGAAAAGAATTTAGCACAAAAATAAATTTATAAAAATCAAATTATAGAAAATACACGAAAATACTAATTATCGGGAATGAGGGTTACAATACAAATCTCAAAATATTCTAAAATCTCAGAAATATTCTAATGCATAAAAAAAAGATTACATATGGCTATAATTGCCAAAAACAAATATGGTACTGAAATAAAATACTAAACTAAATAGAATGGATGTCCTCATCAGTGGGGCCCGGTGATCGACGGTGTAGCAACCACTTACAGGGTGTCGCCGGCAGTAGAAATCGGCGTTTGGCAAAAGAAAGGAGAGGAATAGAGTTTTTCAAAATAGAGGTTGTTTCACAAACAAATTTATTTTTAAAAAAATCCAATTTTCCAATTACTTTTCAATTCCGAAAATCCAAAAAATGATAATTAACAAAATTATCCCACATCAATTTTCAACAATTAATCTTCATGAAATTACGAGTTAATGATCTAGAATTTTAAACCAAACAACTTTATTGAATTAAAGATCCAATTTCAATTCTATAAATAATCAAACAAATCATAGAAGTTTATTCAATCACTTTTTACTCGATTTTTGGGATTTTAAATTTCATTACTTAATCCAATTAAATAATCCAAGAACGAGCCTAACACTTTGTTACCAATGTTGGCCAAAGATTCGTCATTCAATGCATACACAAACATCACAGACATGCATAAGGACACAGGAAAGATAAACACAAGCATGATACTACAAGCAGGTTGATCTTACATTGGTTTGACGAAATGGTTGTGGAAGCGGTGTCCTTTGTAGCCATTGAACTCCTTACTATCAGCCTCTCGTACGATGCTGGATCCTACAGGATGAGAAACTCCACACATTGTTCACACCTTCAAGACCTCGGATCCGAACTTCAAGTAGTGAATGGAAGAGAGCTAGAAAGGGAACTCATTTCTCTTAGCTCCTTTCTCTTTCAGGAAATTTGGAAGGAGATTGTATGAGGATCAATCTCTCTATTATATCAATGGAATATTGCATCACATGTATATAGCATAGTCGTTGTGCATGTACCTCTCTTAACCCTAGCCTCCACCCATCTATATATCGGGAGGCAAGGGAGATTTAATCTAATGGTTGGATCTATTCCTAATAGATCCAACGTCTCCCATTAATTCCATCAATAAGAGGTGTATATCTTTTCATAAGGACAGATATCTCACCATGAATCTTTGGAGATTCATCTCTTGGAGGCCAAGCCAACCCCCCTAGGTGTTGGTCAACCTCACTAAAGAAGGGTCGGGCCAATCAGACTAACAAATTAGGAGTGGAAGTAAAACAACACCACACGCATGCTCCTTAATAACAACTAACTAGTTATAAAGGACATGGAATGCACTTGAACTATTGTTTGAATCTTTAAAGTTTTTTTTAAATGTAGATGGTTTATATAACTCTGACTTAAAATTGTGAGTTGAGATTGGTTTATGTGGTTGGTTGGTCGTCAACAATTACACAATTACAGCTCTCTAATTATAATCGTAGTGATAGAGTGTGCAAATCCACCTATTATTTCAGCGACACAACACAACTTATATGCGTGTGCTAATGAACTACTTAAAATTTAAAGCAACTTTCCTACCACATTTACTAGACAGACTGAATATCACCACTTTACATCTGAGCTACCTAAGCATCTATTTCACAAATTATATTTTCATATTAAAATAAAAAATAAAAAAATATATTAAAAAAAGATGAAGAACCTGATAGTAGCTTTTGAATAGTCGACCGCGCCTCCTTCCACACCGGTCGCCCCATCTCCAAGAACCCATTAAGCGAAGCCTACCAATTCCTCCAAAAAAATTAATTTTTTTCTCAAAAAATAAAAGTAGCACGAATGTAAATTGCAACAAATCTTGGTGCATTTATAATGTAACATGTCCAAATTATCCAAAAAATAATAAACAAAATGATGAAAACGCCCCTAAAAGGGAGGATTTTTTCCCGCACTAAGCCACTTTCCGAAACTTTTCCCAAACTGAGCCACTTTCCAAATTATATCCCTTAGTGAGACTCTACCACATCAGCTTAAGCCGCAGATGGGAACTGCAGCTACAACGCTTTTGAAGTCGCAGTTCCCAACTGCGGCTTCTTTGTTTTCTTTTTTAAGATTGCCGTAGCAACAGTGTAAATAAAAAATACTTGAGACACAGAGCCAAGTAATGGAAATCTAGAGAGAAAAAATCAAGCATTTTTTATGTTAAAGAGAGGCCGCAGTTAGGTATTGTTGCCTCGTTCTAAACAGCCTCGACTTATGAGACTCGCAATTAAGAATCTAGACTCCTCTCATCCCATTCACATTATCTCTCTCCTCTCTCTCTCCTCTAGTCCGAAACCCAACTACGGCCTAAAACCCTAGATCACAAATCTCTCCAACTGCGGCCTCTGCTCCATCTTTGTCCACTTCTTCTCTCCCTACAGTTGGATCCCCTATCTCCCTCCACTTCCTCTTTATCTCCCAACATATGGATCTCTTTAGTGTAAAGCCCTAATTCCTTGACATTTCCCCCAATTTCACCTCTTTCTATCCAAATCAAAACCCTAACTCAAACGTTCGTAGTGTCTCTAGCAACCTCCCCACTCATATACGACATCATCTACGCCATCATCTTCGTCAAGTTCCGTAATTTTCCGAGGTAATCATAAACCCCCTAAATTTGAATTTTTGTTATATGTACTCAAATTCATTTATTATGCTTGTGATTGGTTAATGACTCGCAAATGTGATATTGTTGTATAAAAATATATTGATATGAGTAGTGTATTGAGATGTTGTGAAGGCACAATTCGGTTTGGTTAATACGAGTAGTGTATAAACACAATCTTTGTGATTGGATATTGACTCGCAAATTTTAGAATTGTTGTACACATGGATTGATACTAGTGTATTGAGATGTTTTGAAGGCACAATTTGGTTTGGTTAATACGAGTAGGGTATGTATGTTGTGTTTGTGATTGGATTATGAGTAGTGTACTGAGAATTGTATGCTGCCATATACCATATTAATCGACTAATATTTTCAATACTGCAATGCAGTGTCATATTCGACATAATGGTACGAACGCGCGGACCCTCGGATAGTTTTAGTAGGCCCCGACAAGTAATATGTTTTGGATGTTTGAATAATATGTTTATTTTCATGTATTTTCAAAAAATGAATCTATTTTTTGTAGGACAATACGGATGATGTTGCTGGTGCAAGTGGCCAACGACCCTCGACTAGTACCAGCGGCCATCTACTAGCGGATGGCCATCTACACATGTTAGTTTACTATGATTTCTTATAACGGTTTTGAATTTTTAGATATAACATTGTAACTAATTAAACTAATTTCTCATGTTTATGTAGGTTGTTGGTCAATCATCTACTCTCATCGATGTTGTCCAAGCATCTTCACCGTCCGCTGCACCTGGAGGTCCAGGACCCATAGACCCTACACTCCCGACGTTACAACAGAGCCACAAGTCTCTATCAGTGTGGAACGACACATCAAAGGAGTGCACGTTCTACCTACACACAACGTTACCCATGCATCTGCATACACACGGCTTGTTAGTCGATGTAGGATTCTACGAAATAGGGTTAATGGACACGATGAAGCTAGATCGTGCATTGCTTATGGCTATTCTTAAGAGATGGTAGCCGAAGACACATTCATTCCATCTTCCTGTAGGTGAGAGGACCGTGACACTCCATGGTATTGCAATCATTTTAAGACTTCTGATTGATGGGGTCGCCGTGATGGAGAGGAGTTGGTTAGAGACTTGCTAGATGTTGAGCCAGGTGAGATGACATTTGTCAGCTAATCGATATGACTTTCATGGCTTAAGTCGATGATCTTTGGGGTCGTGGACGACGGCTCAACCGATTTCCAAGTTGAGTGCTACACTAGAGTGTATTTGCTGACACAATTTGGAGGAGTTATCTTTTTGAGCTCCTCGGGTGATACCGTGCCCCTGATGTATCTACCATTGATCGCTGATCTTAGAATGACCAAATGGTATAGTTGGGGGTAGTGCGGCATTAGCGTCTTTGTACCAGAGATTGTGGACAGTGGTATTGAATGCGGTGTAGATGATGGGGCCGATGGTGATACTGCAGATATAGAGTTGGGAGCGTATTCATGTCGGTCGACCCCGAACAAGTAGGCAGTCACAATGGTGGTTGGAACACGCGAAGAATGAGGCGATGTTGGCTCCGCTAGGTGTGTACCAGACTGTGGGACACACGGGGAGAGATAACTCACATGGTGTTTTAACCTACTACAGAGATGAGTACGACCAGCTACGAGATGAATATGTAGTGTGGGAGCCGTCCACGAATGACAGATTGCATAGGCTACCACCCGTGTGCACGACGATAAGACAGTTGTGGTTGACGAAAGCGCCACTCATAAGCTTTTATGTAGTAGAGTTTTACTTCCCCGATCGAGTCCTTCGGCAGTTCGGCCTGTAGCAGAGCATCCCGACACCCCGATCATACGACATTACCCTGCACAGTGTTAAGGGAATGGATCACTTGCTGGATCACAATTGGGGAATTTTTCAACGGGTCCATGTCGAAGCATGGAACGACCGGCGGTTTGATATAATTGTTGAGGGTATTCTTTCTTATCATGGCTCGTTGTAAGGTTATACATGTCTTGATATCAGAGGGTCACACATCTATATATTGCTCCTTCATCCACTGTACCAGCAGAGATCCAGATTCTGGTTCCGATGAGAGAGATGGAACCAGCACCTAGGTATTCCACTATTCAACTCATGTATCAACCGAGAGCATCGTCTTGTCGATCAATGCTAAGGCTAATTTTTTTTGTTTATTACATATATTAAACTTCAGCAAATTTTCCTATTTAATTCATTAAAAAAAATAGTAGATTCTAATTTATTACAGATTGAAAATGCATGGGTTGTTGCATGGAAATGCACTAAGCCCTTGACGAATAATGTGGCCGACAACATCAAAGATTTTGCACGGAAGATTCTCAAGCCGTGTAGATCGCAACTCGAAGAGGTTGGTGAGGGAGCGATGCTTGATGCTATGTTGAGAGCTCTGATTCCACCTACGGGTAGACATAAGAAGGCAGTGAGGCATCCCAGACATGGCAGGAAGGCACGACGAGAGGAACCACCGCACGAAGAGCCGCAACAAGAAGAGCTACCACACGAAGAGCCGCAACAAGAAGTTGTACCACCAAAAATAGAGGAACTTGACAAACATATCCCCATCTCACAGCTCACACAATTAGGTACAAGTTAGACAAGGGAATGTCGGAAGAGGAGGAAGCTCATGGTATACACACCGGGTTAGGTCTTTAACAAAATTTTGTAATTAATTATTAATGATTTGTAATTTTTGTTTTTTAAATAACTTTGTGATATTTAGTGACTTCGGGATTGTGTTAATTTAGATATTTTGGATAATTTGGACTTCTTATTCATTGAACTTGTGATAATATTGTGAATACTACGTTGAGAAGTGGGCACTTATGTTAAATTTTGAATTTTAGTACGATCGTGATTTTTTTGTGAAATATTGTGAAAGTGTAGTATATTGTTGATTTCTTGTAATATTTGTGTGTCAATTGTGATATTGCCATAGTCGGTCAACAAGGGAACATTGTGATGTTAAAAATTTGTGAGAAATTGAGAAAATTTATGTATCAGGCTTGTTTCGAGATGTAAACAGGTAAGCAGTGATATCTGATGTAAACAGGTAAGCAGTGATATCTGATGTAAACAGGTTAGGAACTGCGGCCTCTTTATAAATCAAATTTATTAGCTATCTGACTTGTTCTCTGATTCAGAAAGCAAAATTTCAACTATAGTTAAGACCGCAATTGGGAACTGCGGCCTCTCTATAGCTTTCTATGAGAACAAAATTTCAAGTATAGTTAAGGCCGCAATTCACAACTGCGGCCTCAATGTAGTCGAGGACGCAGTTGGGAATTGCGGTATCTATTCAGAACGAGGCCGTAGTCCCCAACTGCGGTCTCTCTTTAACATTAAAAATACTTTAAAAAAATTCCAAGTCTCCACCATTTGGCTCCGTGTGTCTCTAAGTATTTTCTACTAGTATAATGTACGTGCGATGCACATCTTAATCAAATTAAATGAATATATAACGAATAAGAAAAGAAATAATTATATTTGAATGTTTTAATTTGGGCTACACATGCGGTGCACGTTTATATTTGTTTGATATAGTTTGGATGTGTATTGCACGGGTTTGTTTGGTTACAAAGTTAGGGTTTGTTTATTACAAATTTCAATTCTCCCATTAAAATAGTAAAGATAATATATTATATTATAGATAGATAGATAAATAGATAGTAATTTACAAATATGATGCACATTTAATATATTAAAAAAAATAAAAGTAAAAAATCTGACATAGTGAGGACTCGAAAACCTACTTCATATTAGTTATGCACGTGCAATGCACTCGTTGGTAGATTTACAAATGACACTCATGCCTTCTCCCATTATAATATTATTAGAGATTAGAGAGACACTGTGGCTGGGAACTGCGGCGATCTAAAAAAAAAATAAAGAAGAAGCCCAGTTGGGAACTGCTGCTTCAGAAGAACTTCGGCCGCGGTTACAAACTACAGCTTTAGCTGACGTGGCAGATCGTGGATTATTCAGGGAAATAGTTTGGAAAGTAGCTTAGATTGGAAAATAACTTCAAAAAGTGGCGGAAATAATTCAAAAGAAAGACCTGAAAGAAGCATCGAGAGTTAGCAAGAACTGGACCGTCGAATAATCCAGCATCAGCAACGACGGAGAGATCAAGAACAAAGTCACCGATAGCGACGCCGGGGCGCGCCGCCGCCGCCGGAGAACCTCCGTCGGATTTCGGACGGAATACTCCGAACGGGAGATTCTCGAGCGGGAAGTGGGAATCCGGCGAAACCTCAACGAACGATTTCAATCCCATTTTTTAATTTCTTTTTTTTTCCTTGAAATTTGAAAGAGAGAGAGAGAGAGAGGAGCAGTTTTTTTTTATAGATGCCGGATTCCACTATCCGCAAAGAATCTATTTTATGGAGGGGAACTGAAGTAGGAGGGATGTGCTTTAAGATGCGCGATCATCCTACATCTAACAGTAAGCAATTGAAATATTGCATAGGATTTTCTTATGCGGGGACTTGGAATACGGAGGATAATCCAAGCAGTCTTTTGTCTGTATTTACTAGAGTCAGCAATTGAGAGATATGGTGAGTGTTGTTGCTGTATGCTTCTTAATAATTAATTAGTAATACTCTTTATTTTTATTTGTACTTATGATAAATGTCAACAAATTACTTACAGTAATGCAAAAAATTGAGGGTAATTTTAGCTTGTGAATACATTAGCTGAAAATAATTATGACATAACAGATTAATGTTTATAGTTAACTATTGATTTTGTTATAGTTAATGTTTAATATCGAATGATGTAAAGATTTGTGTAAATTTATGTTAGGTTAGCACGTGCTAGCTAACTTGAGTGTTAGTTATAGTAGATAGGAATAGGATGGAGGTTGGTGGTGGTGCAAGCTAGTCTGAATTTCACTTAATCTCATTATAAGTGATTTTTTCCATACTGACCCACTTTTTCAATATATTGACCAATGTGACCCACTTTCAAAAATATTTACCCAACTAATCCAGTTTTGGAGACGGCATTTACCAATATTGAAAATAACTGCACAGGTTATTTATATGTTGTTGTTTTAAATAGCGGCATCTCTTAAAAAAAATTTCGCATGCCGCTATTTGGAGTAACGGCAACAATTAACTTCTTCCCAATCGTGTACTTTCTGACTTCGTAAAAAATTGCTGTAACATCCGATATTTTTATTTTAATTAAAAATGCATTTTTCAATTTTTTGCACATATGATGCACGTGTTAATTTTTCCATCCCTATTTTCTTACTCACATTGACTATTTTAGCATGCATGATTCTTTTTTATTCTTATTTAGCCTTTCTTTAAACTCATGGACCTAAAGATGGATTCTAGCCCATTAAATTAATTAAAAGGAAAGCCCACTAGTCTAACTAATTTAATTAATTAAAAAGAAAGCCTACAAGACAAGCCATTAATAAGAATTATTTTTAAGTCATGCATGGACTCACACATGACATGTAACAACTTTTAATACACATTTTTGAACTATAGGAATTGTATTTATTATTGAGTATGTGTGTGCACTAGTGCACAACACGTGCACGTGTGAATGTGAAGAGGCAAGGTGATTGGCCGGTTCTTGAAAGAGGAAGAGATGGGAGTTAGGGCTTTGAAGTGGTGGAGTAGTGAAGAGTTAGGGGTTATGGGAGTTAGGATAATGAAGAGTTGAGTAATTTATTAGGTGGAGAAATATGCAATTTAGACCCTCACTTTGTCCTATAAATACCCTAGATATTTCTTCTCATTTCAGACTTAAAATAAACAATTTTAAAGAGAGAAAAAAGAATGAGAGAACGAGTGTTCTTGTGCATTGGAAAGCTCTTGATAGGAGGAGAAGGACTAGGAGTGCTTGTTGGAGCTAGAATTGGTGTCTCTCCATCTTGGTTATTCATTCTTCATAAGAGGTGGGTGGTCTCTATATTTTCTAATTCTTAGGTTGAGCATGCTAGAATATGATGTTAGTAATATAGATCAATTTGATGTGATGTGAGTAATCTTGTGTTTTCTAATTATAAAACATGCATGCTAATATATTACATGAGTAATAAAGATAAAGTTGATGTGATAATAAGGGTCTGTTTGGTTGGAGGGGAGGAGAGGGAAGGGATTTTTTAAAACTTTTCTTATTTGGTTCCTTTTTTAGGAGGGGAGGGGAGGAAAATGGAGGGGTGCAGAATCCCTCCTGAGCCACTTTTGGCTCCCCTCCAATATTGGGGGGATTTGGATGGGAGAGAAAGTAGGTCTAATTTTTTTAAGTGAGCGGACAAAATTGCCCTTATTAGATTTAATAAAAAAAAAAAAATCTCTATAAACTATTTGCATTGTGTTCTGTTGACAACTGCATAGTTGAAACTTCTCTACTTCCTTTCGACCATTGCCCTAACACTGCACGTGAATCTCCTGCATTTGCAATATAAAGCTTTCCACGACATATCACACCAACCAAACAGCAAGAACAGACCGATGCAAGCTGAGGCATTGTGTAACACCCCGAATTCCAAATACAACTGAATTCAAGATTCCACAGGATCTTTACTTCACTTCGTACAATTTTATAAGGAATTTAAAACTTTTACTTTACATCAGAGTTACAAAGGAATCTTTACACTTTACAGCGGAAGCAAAATTATAACATTTACATGAATGAAATTACAACAACACTTGAATAATCTCTTAGGCGTCAGTTCTTCTTTAATCTTTATCATGTCATTTATCCTGCATACAAATAGTGGGTACGTCAATTTATTCAACCGACACAAATTATACACGGCCATCCTCTCTATGCCAGAAACAGTATAATGATTTTCCATACTTAACAAACACGAACTTGTTCACAAAATTAAACTAAGGGGAATTTCCTATTGATGTCGTGTTGTGATTGTGCACTTAGTTCTTAATGCGGTTATTTATACTACATGACACTAATGCGCACTTGTTCGGATTCTATGCATCCCATACTACATAGGTCCGAGGGCAAGCCCTTAATCGTTCTTCATCTTGTAGGGTTCAATCCCTCGTCATGATTTAATCTACTACTGTAACTACGGTAAGTATCCTAAATGTTCTATGAGTAACGAGCTCATGTACAGACAACCTGGAGGGGAATCCCACGTCATGTCATGACGCATCGTAAAAACAACCTATGGACAATTCAGCCTCCGTCATGGCACACGATCCTCTCGCAGTCACCAAACACCCCACAAGCGTCGCCAAGATCCCGATAATTCCGGAGTAGTGCCCACGTCATGTCACGACGCATCGTGAAGACAAACTGTGAATCACACCCACATCGTAGACTCGAGGCCCTCATACTTGTGTTTTTCTCTCACTTTCATCACATCTTCACAATGTACTAGTCCTTAACTTAGTGAAACCATGAACAAAATCAATCTCTTAGGGTCAGCACTCTCACTAATACCGATCTTATCTCTTTCATTTCACTATGACCCAAACTTGGTCTTTTCGGTTTCAAATATCATTTCTCATTTCTTTCAATTTCCGGTGTGAGGCTTGGTTACACCCTAATTTCTCAATTTCAATCCACAATTCACATATTGAGTTTGTCATACTCAAAAAAAACCGCTTTTCCAATTAAATGATTTCCGATCTTTTCATGAGTCAAATTTCATACATGGAGTTCAATTATAAATCATGCATTTCATAATCAACATTTATTTCCATATAAGTTCATATCACGAAAACATCTAGTCAAATTGAATAATCACAAAATCATAATTAACACACTACTCTTTTGACAAAAATAAACCCATATAAGTCACATTTATATTTCCTTTCCATCAAAATTTATTTTTAATACTTATCCTAATCTTCTCATGAAAGCACATAATTTTATGAGATTCTAAAGGTAGGAAACAATAGTTTTCAAATGCAAAAATCACCTCTAAACACACCTTATTTTAGTCCAACAACTTCCCAAATAATTTTTCATAGGTTGTATATGATTTCGGAATAATTAATATATTTCTATTTTCCAGAATTTTTATAAGTCAAAATGCCCCCAAAATATCAAAAAAACACAAAAATATAAATTCTGGCCACGGCCAGAATCGAACCAGCAACCTCAGAGAAGAGGGCAACAAGCGCCGACCAACAGGCCAAGTCACTCTAGCGATATAAGAGGGGCTTCGGAGTTTTATATGTTCTCGGTTTGGGTTTGGGTATTTTAAAAAAAAACGCAATTAAAAGGTGGGAGCAGGGATTCGAACCAGCGACTTCCAGGATCGGGCCCACGCTACAGTAGCGCCAGAGCCCCCTCGCCGACCAGTTGTCCCAAATGTAAACTGAATTTAGTTTATCTCGACTCTCTGTTTTATTAAAACAATTCGATGTTCAAAAGCTCTCACCTTCATTTCACTTGCACATAATGTCATGTAAATCTCCAGAATACTAATAACACTCCAGTATTTTTTAAAAAATTACTCACTAATAAAACATACATTTCTCATACAATAATTCAAGTTCCATACTACTCTTACCATATTTCAATTTGACAATTCTCAAACAAAATTTGATATCTATAAATCACAAAAAAAATTATAACTCCCTGTTTTTCCCTCTTTCATTAACACAATGCATAGGACATTTTTTATTCATTCGAACCAATATCACAATAGTTCATTTAGTGCATAAATCAATAATTTCATCTACTAGTAATTCATAATCAATCTCTACACCATCATGGTTCTAATTTATCATTTTTATAACTACAAAGCAATTTTTTTACTACAATATTAAGATTCCTGACAAATTAACATACAATTCACCAAGCATTTACTAAATCATCTAGCAAGTCATTTTTCAAGTTAAAAGTACTCTTATTAGTTTCTTTCATGCTCATTACTTCATCACACCTAGAATGGCATCTAAATTAGAAGTATAGAAAACCACCTACCTATTTTGAAGAGAAAAACAACCACAAAACTCCTAGAATGAAAGAGCCCTTCTCCTCCTAGCTTGAGCTTGCTGAAAGTGCTTCTCCTCCTTGCTCCTAGTGCAAACTGAGCTCCCTCTCCTTGATATTGCCGGCCTCCTCTTCACAAGCACACACAACTCACACTCTTAATCTTTTATTCTAACACTCTTCTAACACAACATCTACTTACTAACATGTATTTTCTTTCACTATAGGTTTGATAAATGAGAAGTGTAAGGATAATTATGCTAGGGGGGGGGTATTTATACGAAAATTTGGGGCAAATAGAAGGCTAGGATTGATATAGGAGTTAGGAAACAAGAGCTAGGATTAAATGGGAAGTTGTGACAACTATCCATGAACACAAACCACCTCTCCAAAACTCCACTCTCTCTTTCCCTCTCAATCCATCCCGGCCTCACCCTAGGCATGCACAAATACACGTGCTAGTGCAATGCACGTGTCCCTAAAAGCCCCCTAGTTTAAAAAAAGTTGTACATTTATTTTAAAAAAGTCTATAAAATTGTCTACACTACAAGTTGTAAGAATTAAAAAGAGAAAGAAATGGTGGGCTTTTATCTAGTAGGCCAAAATAGTTTTTATTTAAAATAAATTAGATTGGGCTCAAAATAAAGAAATACTTATGCTTGTTAAAATAGGCTTTAATAAAAACAAAAGAAAAGACATATATATATACATATAGATGTGTGTGTGTGTGTGTGTGTGTGTGTGTGTGTGTATACTCATCTGTTTATGAAATAAAAAAAATTATAAAAAATTTATACAACAAGATTGCACGTGCACAATACGTACAATTCAATAATACAAACTCTTAAATAAAAATCAGGGTATTACACATTGTATGCCACTGCTTTCTAACACGAGAGAAGAAGCCCTCTTCTGTGGCCAAGTATGCTTTAAAATGCTTCTTCTTATGCTTTATAAGAATTTCTTTTTCTTTTCGACTAGGGCAAATTTAACAGACAACTCAGCTCATGCTTTGAAGTCTTTTCTAACATCAAATGTGCATCAATTAAACTATAATCACAAAATAGCCCAATCCAATGCAAAGCTTACTTGTTAACCAGGCAACAGAACACAATGCAAATAGTACTAGAAAGTAGGTCTAACTTTTCCTAGCTCAGTTTACGTGAGACACTTGATATTTTTTTGTGGTTGAATTTTGTTATAAAATGTAAAAGGGCATAAAAGTAATTTTATTATAAAATCTCTTTCCTCCCCTTGTGAACCAAACAAGAAGATAACTATTTTTCCTCCCCTCCCCTCCTTTGAACCAAACAAGTCTTGATTAAAATCTCTCCCCACCCCTCCCCTCCTTTGAACCAAACAGACCCTAAGAGAACAATCCCATGCCATTTATGAATAGTAGAGATTTTGTTGTAGTCATTATGTTAGTGGAAAATGAGAAAAAGAAAGAGAACAAATCCATGTCATTATTTGTACTATGAATAGTAGTAAAATTTTATTATTAACATGTTAATTAAAAATGAGAAGAAAAAAAGAGATAGTAAGTTATGGCCATATATGCATGTTAAATTCACAAATGTAGAAATACATAATGAAATGAACACTTGTTGAGATTTTTCCCTTTGATAAAAATAAATTTTGATGAATTTGGATTGATGCACATAGAATCATTTCTTTTATTTGGAAGAGATACAATATGCTAGTTTTGATTAAATGAAGAAAGGAAATTTATGTTCATTCAAGAGAAGGAGACAATTTTGAAATATAAATACAATGTTTAGAACACAAGTTTGGAAATTCGTGAACCATTGTTTTCAAGGAAAAATCAGTATAAATAAGAAAATTATAGTTCATTAAAAAGATTAGATCGATCATATGTCGAGTTTTGTGAAAAATAACTAATTTCAGAACGTTGTGAACAAAACTACAATAGCGTGATTCCCAATCAGTAATCACACTTGGACTTACTAGTTAGCTAGTGCACCACAGAGCACTATTGTGCTTGTAGGAGATCTTGGGTTCAAAACTTGTTGGGCACATTTTTATTTTTGTTTTAAAATAAAACACAAACCCGAAAGTTAATATATGGGGTTTCCGTTATAGTAATTCAACAGCCGAGTCACTTGGACTTATTGGCTAGTGGGTTGGGCTTTCGGCGCTCGCTGTGTGTTGTGCAGAGGTGCCTGGTTCGAAATCTAAGGGTGCTCTTTTTTTTTGGGGGGGGGGGGGGGGGGGTTGTATGAGTTTTAATGCAAATACAATTGTGGGGAAAATCCTAGATTTCTTATAAAATGAAATAGAATTTATTAAAAATAGTTGTAAAATTTTTCATGTGTATTTGAGAAGTTAAAAAGGACAAATTGAGATAGAAAATGAGTTTTGACTTAAGATTTAATTATTAAAGAGTATGAGACTTATTTTAGAAGAAGAATAAAATATTATTGTGTGAAGCGATTATGAGTTGAGACATGTTATAAGCTTAAATTACTAAAAAAGAGTTCAAGTGATTAATCTATCTTCATGAAATGAATTTTTGTTCTATTTTGAATTGTAAATGAATAAGTGAATCTTGAATAAGTGCTAAAATAAGACAATGATCACTTTGTGAATAAGTTGAAGATAAGAATATATTGAGTTAAGACATGATTATTGAAGGGTATGAGTACCCATGGTTTCTTGTACATGAAAGTTTGTGATTTAGAGTTAGTAAGACCTCAGGTACCGGCATTGTGGAAATAAAAAGAATTGAGTTATATTTTGAGATATGGCCATGGAGCTATCTCGGTAATTGTGATTAAGTCCGGTAGGGGGTAAGACTAACTCTAGGTAAGGTAATTTATTTATGTCTTGAACTTAAGAACTAGGCACTAAGTGAAGATGTAGTAAAACCTAGGAAAACGTAAGTGTAATACCCTAAACTTTCATTTTAATAAAATTATTATTTTCACGTGTGGTGCACGTGCAATTTTAATATGTATCTTATTTTATTCTTATATGAGATCTCATTTTTTTTTAGTGAACAAATATTTTATTTCTCTAAAAGCTTACTTCTAAAGCCCAAAAACACTATTTATTTAGTTAGCCCACTTTAACTAATTTTAGATTTGGTTGTCTTGGCCCACAACCTAAGCCCATTATCATATGAAACTCACAATTTAATTAATCAGTTGAAGGGCTTACATTTGTCATGTAGAGACAAGTAGTGATCAAATTGATTCATTAAAATTGTACATTTTTATATGGGGACTAGGTGGCACGTGCGAAGCACGTGGTGTGCAATGCACACCATTCTTGGTGGCCGGGTTGTGTTGAATGAGGGAGAAGTGGGTTTGTGCTCATGGGTAGTTATTTGAGTGTGTGGGTAGTTACTATAACTCCTACTCTCATCCTAACCCTCCATTCTATAACCATCTACTAAATCCTAGCCTTTCATTTCACCCAAAGACTGGGTATAAATACTCCCTCACTTACTTGTAATCTACACTAAAATCCATTTGAGAAAAGAAAATATTTTTTAGAGAGTGAGAGTAGTGTTCCTGTGGAGGCCGGTCATCAATACAGAGGGAATCATCGGTTTGGCAAGGAGCAAGGAGGAGAAGGCATACTTTCGCGTTAGGAGGCTTTACGGGATTTCGTTATTTCTTCAAAAAGGTGGGTGTTTCTCATGACTTCTAAAATAGAAATCATGTTAGGATTTGAGTTTGATTTGTTATTGCCTATGTGTATACTGAAGTGATAGAATGATTGTTATATTGAAATTTTTCGTGCTATACATAATGTGGAAAATGTGAATGAATGAAAAAGAACTAAAGACATTTAGAGAAACTGTAGATTTCCTGTACAGTCGACCGATCATGTTGACAGTCGACTGGTATGATGAAATAAAATATGTACAGTTCGAAATTCCATGAAATGATGTATTTGATGTGTGTCGTTATCTTGACTTTCTTAGCATGTTAATTCGGAATTAATATTTATCTCCGTAGACAAATAATGAGTAAAGGACAAATGTACGGTTAGAATTTGTAATTTTGTGAAAGAAAATACTAGTCATGTGAAATCTACATTTAATCGTAAACTATGTTATGATGCTGGTAAATGGATAAGAATCCCATATTTATGTTGACATTGAACATACTGTAGTTGAATAAAATGTTGTGTGCTAATTGAAGAACAGAAGGAAGAGATATTCCTTAATTCGAAATTAACTTTGATCAGTCGACCGAATGTATGTAGCAGTCAACTGTGCTGTACATTAAAAGTTTCAATTTGAACTCTACAGAACAGCCGACTGGTTTGAATGACAGTCGACTCCCCTGTAAATTATAATTAAAATTTGAACGCTGCGGAACAGCCGACTGGCCATGTGCAGCAGTCGACTCTTCCGAGCAGTTTATTGAAGAATTTTTCTTGGCTGAACAAGTCGACTGAGTATGCTCTAAGTCGACTGTCCAGATCACTTTTGATGTCTCAGAAGTCTAAAATTGCCTTATGGTAAAGATAATGAATTTACTATTGTGAATGATTATTTGTTGTGACAATTTAGAAGCAGTAAATTCTATTTGTCTTCGCATGAATGTATGCATGAAATGAAGTAAATCATTCTATTAAATTTATGAAAGTTGTATGATTGTGAAAGTGATGAACATGAAAAGGAAAATCTATTGTGATTGTGAAAAATGAACTAGTGGGTTTGAAAGGCTCAATTCTAGTGATTGTGAATTGAAATTGAAACTAAAGAGTAGCTAAGTCTCCCACCGGCAATTGGAAAGAAATGAATTGAAATGGAATTTGAAATAAAAGACCAAGGTTGGGTCATGTTGAATGAATGATTAAGTCCGGTATAGTGGAGAGGCTAACTCTAGAGCTTTGATTTTGTTCATGATTCTAATAAAATAAGGACTAGATACATAGTGGAGATGTGATGAAAGTAAGAGAAAAACACGAGTATGAGGGCCATCGGATTGGCGGTATGAGAGTGATCCACAGGCTGCCTGCTTGATGCGTCAAGTCATGGCGTGGGCACCACTCCAGAATTATCGTCCCGGTGGCGACGCTTGTGGGGTGTTTTGGTGGTGCCATTGTTCCATGGCAAAGGCTGAATTGTCCATTGGTTGCCTGCTCGATGCGTCGTGTCAGTGCGTGGGATTCCCCCTCCAGGCCGCCTGGACATGGGCTCGTAGATCATAGAATATCTAAGATACTTACTGTAGTTACCGTAGTAGAGTAAGTCATGGCGAGAGATTGAACCCTATAAAATGAAGTGCGATTAAGGGCTTGCCCTCGGACCTATGTAGTATGGGATGCATAGAATCCGAACAAGTGCGCATTAGTGTCATATAATATAATAATTACATTAAGGATTAAGTGCACAATCACAACACGACATCAACAGGATAGTCCCTTTTAGTTTTGTTTGTGAAAAAGTTTGTGATTTGTTAAGAAATAAGAATCGTTATACTATTTCTGGCATAGAGAGGATGGCCATGTATAATTTTCGTCGGTTGAATAAACTGACGTACCCACAGTTTTGCATGCAGGATAAATGGCTTGATAAAGATTAAAGGAGAACTTATGCTTAAAGATTATTTATTGATGCATCTTTGTATAATGTTGTAAATCGTTTCCACTATTATTACATGTAAATTATTTGTGATATATGCTTCCGCTGTAAAATGTAAAGTGTGAAATCTCATGTAACTCTGATGTAAAGTGAACAGTTTTATTTCCTTGTGAAATTGTACCGAATGAAGTGTAAAGATCCCGTGGAATCTCGAATTCAGTGTATTTTGGAGTTCGGGGTGTTACAGAGTGGTATCAGAGCTACGCTTCACACTGGTACAAATTTATAAGGAACGACACACTAGAAGTGGACATTAGGGTGTGTGTTGAGTCTAGAGATTTAAATGTAAGTTACTTACATTTGTGTTGCTCTATGACTTATGTTTCTTCTTCTCTATTTCTAAGATGGTTGATCACTTCGACCCTACTGGCGACGACAATTAGCATATTATCGAGGAAGAGTACTATCCTGGGCAAGCAGATTCTGACGAAGAGGAATGGCCTGAGTCCCGAGAGATTATCCCACCTCCAGACTCGTCTGATGACTCTTCTTCTGATGAAGAAGAGGGACCAGTTTCGAATAATCTTGGTGCGTCTCTTCAGAGGCAGGTTGAGACACTGCAGGAGAGAGTTGGATTATTAGAGGCTCAGTTGGCCAAGCGCAAGGACGACCTTTCGGTTCTCAGTCATCGTGTATAGGAACTCGAGAAGAGGAAGAATCTGACCGATGTGCTGAAGGAAGAAGTTGATGAACTACAGGGAGAACTTCATGAAGCGAAGAGGAACCGTAGGAGTTAGACCATTGTAGCTTCTACTGTTTTCATTCTGATGTTAAGAAATGTTTTTCAATTCGAATGTATAAAGTTTAGAATTCAATGAAATGGAAGTTGATTTAAAATTCATGTCTTATACTTCGAATTTAATGAATCTTTTGCATCAGAATATGGCTAGAAGAGGAGCTAGAAACGGTGAAGGTCTGGATCTGGAAACGAAACTTGCGAGGGTCTATCAGACGCTCAATGCCGTGGCCATGAATCAGAACCAAGGAAGGGGGCCTGTGAATCCGTTGCCTGAGGCAATTAAACTAGTGGAATCGTTCAAACGAATGAAACCACCTGTATTCGAAGGGAAGTCAGACCTTGATGTGGCTGACAACTAGATTCGTCAGGTAGAGACTATCTTCGAAGTGCTGGAGACCCCGGAAGGCTGCTAAGGTGAAGTTGGCGACTCTGCAGCTCGAGAAGGATGCAGCTGTTTGGTGGCAGTCGATGAAGCAGACTATGGGAGGTATAGTTCTTGGCTGGGAGGAATTTTTGGAAGAATTTCGCAGTCACTATTTCCCCTCCGATGTCCAGGAGATGAAGGCCATGGAGTTTCTGTCACTACAGCAAGGTGGCATGTCAGTTAGAGAGTACGAAACCAAGTTTACTCAGCTCTCTAGGTATGCTCCTGAGTTAGTGATGGATGAGGCGAAGAAGGCTCGTAAGTTCGAGCATGGATTGAGGCCGAGCTTGAGGTCCCGGATGATACCTCTCGGTATCAGGAGGTTTGACAAGCTAGTCAAACGAGCAGCAGCCACAGAGGCAGATATGGAGCAGTTCCATGCTGTTCAGAGTAGGAAGAACAACTGGAACACTGGAAAGAGGCCCGCAGCTATTGGGAATACCAGGGGACAGCCGTCAGCCTAAAGGTTCAAACCAACGGGCGCAAATGCTATCAACATAGATGGGAGACCCAGAAATAATTGGGTGAGACCTCCTATGGTGACTTGTTTCAATTGTGGGGAAACAGGTCATTACCGATCCCAGTGCCCGAAGCTGCAGGATGTTGGTCAGAATGAACCAACTCAGCAGGCTGGGAAGAGACCGTACCAATCAGGGCGAGTATTTGCCTTGACTGAAGCTGATGCCGATGAAGTAGATCATGTCATCACTGGTACGAGGGCAGATGTTTAGAGGTTCATGTTGTTTTCTTTTCCCGCTTATTTAGTGAACTGTTGCGTAATGAGTATGTATTATGTAACAGGAGAACTTTATTTGAATGGAATGAAAGTTGTTGTTCTGTTCGATACTGGATCCTCTCATGCTTTTGTGTCTTCTAAATTTGCTAAGGTGTTGGGAGTTGAACCAAAGATTTTTCCAAGCAAGATTTTAGTGGTAGCTACTCCATCAGGGAAAACTCTAACCACTGATCGGTACTATGCTGACTGTGAGATTGTGATTGGTGATCGAATCTTTGGGATCGATCTGATCGAACTGAATGTTTTGGGAGTTGATGTTATCATTGGCATTGATTGGATGTCGATGTACAGTGCAAGCATCGAGTGCAAGACCAAGACGGTAACAGTGAAGGCTCTAGGTGGACCTGAAGTCACTTTCCAAGGGAAGAGGAGATGTTCTAGGCTGGTAGCAGCTATCCGCAAGGAAGAGATTCCTGTGGAAGTGCAAAGGATTCCTGTGGTTCGGGACTATCCGACTGTGTTCTTGGATGATTTTCCTGGGTTACCCCCGCACCGTGATGTAGAGTTCAGCATCACTATTCAACCAGGGAGCGCACCCATTTCTAAGGCACCATATAGGATGGCTCCGGTGGAGCAGGATGAGATCAAATGGCAGATTGAGGAACTGTTGGAGAAAGGCTTTATTCAACCTAGTGCGTCACCTTGGGGAGCACCAGTGCTTTTGGTAAAGAAGAAGGATGGTTCGATGAGGATGTGTATCGATTACCGAGAGCTGAATAAGGTCACTGTTCAGAATAAGTATCCTATTCCCCGAATTGATGACTTGTTCGATCGTTTACAAGGAGCAGCTGTTTTCTCCAAAATAGATCTTCGATCAGGATATCACCAAGTTCAAGTGAAAGCTGAAGATGTGCATAAAACTGTATTTAGAACTCGACACGGGCATTATGAATTCTTAGTTATGCCGTTTGGAGTGACGAATGCACCCGCAATCTTCATGGACATGATGAACAAAATTCTGAGGCCGTTCATTGATTCCTTCGTCGTGGTGTTTATCGACGATATTCTCGTGTACTCCAAGTCAGAGGAGGAGCACACTGAGCATCTGGCAGCAATTTTAGGGAAGCTTCGAGAGCAGGAGTTGTATGCCAAGCTATCCAAGTGTGATTTCTGGAAATCTGAAGTGGCATTCCTAGGTCACATCCTTTCTAAGGAGGGAGTGGCAACTGATCCTCAGAAGATCGAGGCAGTGAGAGATTGGGCAAGGCCTACTACAGTGAAGGAAGTCAGGAGTTTTCTTGGATTAACTGGATACTACAGGAGATTCATTCAAGGTTATGCTCAGTTAGCCGTACCGCTCACTGGTTTGACCAAGAAGAATGTGAACTTCAAGTGGACTGAGCAATGTGAGGCAAGCTTTCAGGAGTTGAAAGAGAAACTGACTACTGCACCTATTTTGGCTTTGCCTAGAGCAGGTGTTGAGTATGATGTTTACAGCGATGCTTCATATCGTGAGCTTCGTTGTGTCTTAATGCAAGAAGGAAAAGTGATCGCGTATGGGTCTAGGCAACTAAGACCGCATGAGAAGAATTATCCGACTCATGATCTGGAGTTGGCCACGATTATTTTTGCCTTAAAGCAATGGAGACATTATGTGTATGGTGAGAAATTGAATATGTACACGGACCACAAAAGCTTGAAGTATATATACCAGCAGAAGGATCTGAATTTGAGGCAGCAGAGATGGCTGGAGGTACTTGAGGACATTCGTCCGGAGATTAAGTATCACCCGGGGAAGGCTAATGTTGTTGCTGATGCACTTAGCCGCAAGAGCAGTCTGGCGAGTTTGATTACAACTCAGTGGCAGTTGGCAGAGGAATTGGATTGGGCTGGCATTGAAGTTGTTCTGCATGACTTGGGAGCATCTTTAGCTCAATTGAGGCTTCAGCCGACACTGAACGAAAGGATTATTGCTAGTCAGAAGGTTGATGCAGAGTTTCAGAAGATGTTGGAGCAGGTTGGTGCTGGCAAGTTGCCCGGATTTCAAATCAGGGATGGAGTGCTGTGGTTTGGAGAGAGGCTGTGTGTTCCGAATCAGGCAGACCTGAAAGAGAGTATTCTTCAGGAGGCGCACGCTACTCTTTTGTCTGTACATCCTGGAAGTACCAAGATGTATAGGGACATTAAGCAGCATTTCTGGTGGTCAGGTTTGAAGCGGGATGTGGCTGAATTTGTATCGAAGTGTGAGGTTTGTCAACAAGTCAAAGCCGAGAATCAGAAACCTAAAGGTCTATTGCAACTGTTACCTATTCCGGAATGGAAGTGGGATAACATCATTATGGATTTCATTACGAGTTCACCCAACAGTTCTAAGGGCAATGATGCGATTTGGGTTATAGTCGATCAACTAACCAAGTCCGCTCACTTTTTGGCAATGAAACTTACTGCTTCGATGGACAAGTTAGCTGAGTTGTATGTTGGCGTGATTGTCAGGCTTTATGGCATTCCGTTGACTATTGTGTCTGATCGAGATGCGTGGTTTACTTCACATTTCTGTAGGAGTCTTCAGACAGCTTTGGGTACCAAGACAGATTTCAGCACTGCTTTTCATCCCCAGACCGATGGGCAGACCGAGAGAGTCAACCGTATTTTTGAGGATATGCTTCGGTGTTATGTACTAGACCTTGGAGGCAGTTGGGAAAGGCATTTAACTTTGGTAGAGTTTGCCTACAACAACAGTTTTCAGACTAGCATCGGGATGGCGCCGTACGAAGCTTTGTATGGTAGGAAGTGTAGGACGCTTGTTTGTTGGTTCGAAGTTGGGGAGCGTCAGATGTTTGGACCTGAGATTGTTCAGCAGACCTCTGAAAAGATGGATCTGATCAGGAAGAGGTTGGTGGAAGCTCAGAGCAGGCAGAAGAGCTATGCAGACAACCGGAGAAGGGACCTTGAGTTTGAGGTTGGTGACTTTGTCTTTCTGAAAGTATCGCCCAATAAAGGCGTGATCTGTTTCGGCAAGAGTAGGAAGTTAGCCCTGAGGTTTATAGGCCCGTACAAGATATTGAAAAGGATCGGGAAAACTGCTTACCGGCTTGAGTTACCGGAAGAGTTGTCTCAGGTGCACAATGTCTTTCATGTGTCTATGCTGAAAGGTTATATTCCAGATCCGAGTCATTATTTACCTGAAGTGCCGGAAGGTTTGCAGTTGGATCTGAATTACATCGAGTCTCTTATCGAGATTGTTGATCGTCGGGAGAAAGTCTTGAGGAATAAGACGATACCGATGGTCAAGGTAGTTTGGAGAAACCATTTGGTTGAAGATGCTACTTGGGAGTCTGAGGAGAGGATGTTGAGAGATCATCTTGAGCTTTTTGTTTGATTTGTATTTTTGTATTTCCTTGTGCATGTTTTTTTTTGTTTCTCTCGCTCTTGACTGTAGTTCCGGGGACGGAACTATTCTAAGGAGGGAGTGTTGTAATACCCTAAACTTTCATTTTAATAAAATTATTATTTTTACGTGTGATGCACGTGCAATTTTAATATGTATCTTATTTTATTCTTATATGAGATCTCTTTTTTTTTTAGTGAACAAATGTTTTATTTCTCTAAAAGCTTACTTCTAAAGCCCAAAAACACTATTTATTTAGTTAGCCCACTTTAACTAGTTTTAGATTTGGTTGTCTTGGCCCACAACCTAAGCCCATTATCATATGAAACTCACAATTTAATTAATCAGATGAAGGGCTCACATTTGTCATGTAGAGACAAGTAGTGATCAAATTGATTCATTAAAATTGTACATTTTTATATGGGGACTAGGTGGCACGTGCGAAGCACGTGGTGTGCAATGCACACCATTCTTGGTGGCCGGGTTGTGTTGAATGAGGGAGAAGTGGGTTTGTGCTCATGGGTAGTTATTTGAGTGTATGGGTAGTTACTATAACTCCTACTCTCATCCTAACCCTCCATTCTATAACCATCTACTAAATCCTAGCCTTCCATTTCACCCAAAGACTGGGTATAAATACCCCCTCACTTACTTGTAATCTACACTAAAATCCATTTGAGAGAAGAAAATATTTTTTAGAGAGTGAGAGTAGTGTTCCTGTGGAGGCCGGTCATCAATACAGAGGGAATTATCGGTTTGGCAAGGAGCAAGGAGGAGAAGGCATACTATCGCGTTAGGAGGCTTTACGGGATTTCGTTATTTCTTCAAAAAGGTGGGTGTTTCTCATGACTTCTAAAATAGAAATCATGTTAGGATTTGAGTTTGATTTGTTATTGCGTATGTGTATACTGAAGTGATAGAATGATTGTTTTATTGAAATCTTTCGTGCTATACATAATGTGGAAAATGTGAATGAATGAAAAAGAACTAAAGACATTTAGAGAAACTGTAGATTTCCTGTACAGTCGACCGATCATGTTGACAGTCGACTGGTATGATGAAATAAAATATGTACAGTTCGAAATTCCATGAAATGATGTATTTGATGTGTGCCGTTATCTTGACTTTCTTAGCATGTTAATTCGGAATTAATATTTATCTCTGTAGACAAATAATGAGTAAAGGACAAATGTACAGTTAGAATTTGTATTTTTGTGAAAGAAAATACTAGTCATGTGAAATCTACATTTAATCGTAAACTATGTTATGATGCTGGTAAATGGATAAGAATCCCATGTTTATGTTGACATTGAACATACTGTAGTTGAATAAAATGCTGTGTGCTAATTGAAGAACAGAAGGAAGAGATATTCCTTAATTCGAAATTAACTTTGATTAGTCAACCGAATGTATGTAGCAGTCGACTGTGCTGTACATTAAAAGTTTCAATTTGAACTCTACAGAACAGCCGACTGGTTCGAATGATAGTTGACTCCCCCGTAAATTATAATTAAAATTTGAACGCTGCGGAATAGCTGACTGGCCATGTGCAGCAGTCGGCTCTTCCGAGCAGTTTATTGAAGAACTTTCCGTGGCTGAACAAGACTGAGTATGCTCTAAGTCGACTGTCCAGATCACTTTTGATGTCTCAGAAGTCTAAGATTGCCTTATGGTAAAGATAATGAATCTACTATTGTGAATGATTATTTGTTGTGACAATTTAGAAGCAGTAAATTCTATTTGTCTTCGCATGAATGTATGCATGAAATGAAGTAAATCATTCTATTGAATTTATGAAAGTTATATGATTGTGAAAGTGATGAACATGAAAAGGAAAATCTATTGTGATTATGAAAAATGAACTATTGGGTTTGAAAGGCTCAATTCTGGTGATTGTGAATTGAAATTGAAACTAAAGAGTAGCTAAGTCTCCCACCGGCAATTGGAAAGAAATGAATTGAAATGGAATTTGAAATAAAAGACCAAGGTTGGGTCATGTTGAATGAATGATTAAGTCCGGTATAGTGGAGAGGCTAACTCTAGAGTTTTGATTTTGTTCATGATTCTAATAAAATAAGGACTAGATACATATTGGAGATGTGATGAAAGTAAGAGAAAAACACGAGTATGAGGGCCATCGGATTGGCGGTGTGAGAGTGATCCACAGGCTACCTGCTTGATGCGTTAAGTCATGGCGTGGGCACTACTCCAGAATTATCGTCCCGATGGCGACGCTTGTGGGGTGTTTGAGTGGCTATGGGTGGTGCCATTGTTCCTTGGCGGAGGCTGAATTGTCCATAGGTTGCCTGCTCGATGCGTCGTGTCAGTGCGTGGGATTCCCCTCCAGGCTGCCTGGACATGGGCTCGTAGATCATAGAACATCTAAGATACTTACTGTAGTTACCGTAGTAGAGTAAGTCATGGCGAGGGATTGAACCCTATAAAATGAAGTGCGATTAAGGGCTTGCCTTCGGACCTATGTAGTATGGGATGCATAGAATCTGAACAAGTGCGCATTAGTGTCATATAATATAATAATTGCATTAAGGATTAAATGCACAATCACAACACGACATCAACAGGATAGTCCCTTTTAGTTTTGTTTGTGAAAAAGTTTGTGATTTGTTAAGAAATGAGAATCGTTATACTATTTTTGGCATAGAGAGGATGGCCATGTATAATTTTTGTCGGTTGAATAAACTGACGTACCCACAGTTTTGCATGCAAGATAAATGGCTTGATAAAGATTAAAGGAGAACTGATGCTTAAAGATTATTTATTGATGCATCTTTGTATAATGTTGTAAATCGTTTTCGCTGTTATTACATGTAAATTATTTGTGATATATGCTTCCGCTGTAAAATGTAAAGTGTGAAATCTCATGTAACTCTGATGTAAAGTGAAAAATTTTATTTCCTTGTGAAGTTGTACCGAATGAAGTGTAAAGATCCTGTAGAATCTCGAATTCAGTGTATTTTAGAGTTTGGGGTGTTACAGTAAGTGGGGCACTCTATATAGTCAGGTGGTGGATTTACTGCAGTAGTTCTCCGGGACTATGGAACCAGTCGGGCAGTCGATTCCGGGACTGTAGTTGCCTCGTGAGAGACGTGATTTTATTTTAAATCTCGGACTATGCGTAGTCGGGTGGATAGTTTGCCGCACTCCAATGTATATACGTATGCCGGGGCTAGAGGGGCACTTGCGGGAGGTTCGCATGACGAAGAGTCTGTATAACAGTCGGGCAATGGATTTACTGCGGTGGTTCTCCGGGACTGGGATCCATACTCGTGGAACATCTCAACTTTATTTTATTACTGGGTAGTTTGTCAAGGAGAGGGATCGAACCCTTTATTGTGGAATACGGAGGTGCTTGCCCTCGAACCTATGTAGTATGGGATGCATAGAATCCGAACAATTATGCATTAGTGTCATCTTAGCATAAAATATCTGCATTAGGCATTAAGGCATCGCATACAGTTACATATTTAGTGTAGTCACATTTAACACTTTATTTGCATTCAAATTTGTGGTTTGTTAAAGTATTGAGATCGTTATATTTCCGGCATAGAGAGGATGGCCATGTATAACATTTTTCATCGGTTGTAATCAACTGACGTGCTCATAGTCTTATATGTAGGAGTTGGATTTTCAAGAAGGAATAAAGTTGATTTCGATACTGTTGATTAATTACTTGTTAAAGATGTGCAAGTTGTATATCATTTTCATTGTTCTACTTCATTTTTATTTTTCGCTGTGTAAACATTGTAAAGAACTCTAATGTATGATAAAAAGTTTAAAATTCCTTGTTAAATTGTACGAAGTGAAGTGTAAAGTTCCTGTGGAATCTTGAATTCGGTCTTATTTGAAATTCGGGGCGTTACAGATGGTATCAGAGCCATGCTTCATAAGTAGTACAAATTTATAAGGAACGACACCCTAGAGTGGACATTAGAGTGAGTTTCAACTTATAGAGAGTTAAACTTATGTTTGTGTTGCTCTATGAGATGACATTTTCTCCTCCTTTTCCCTATAAGATGGCCAATCAGCATGATCCCCAGAATGAGGTGCATTGGTTTGTGCCCTTCAAGGATGAAGAGGAAGAGCCAATAGAGGAAGAAGAAGACCCAGAGGAGGAAGAAGAACCAGAGGAGATAGAAGAGGAATTCCTCGAGTCCAGGGAGATTACTCCACCTCCGCCTGATTTCCCCGAAGAATCCTCAGACGAAGAACTCGTTCCAAATGACCAAGATGACATTATTGCTTCTCTTTGAAGAGAATTGGATGCTCAAAAGTGGAGAGTTAACCACTTGGAAGCGCAGTGGGCAGAAGACAAGGAGCGCATTCAGGAGCTGAGGTTTCAAGTGTGCAAACTTGAGAAGGTTCAGCACGTGAATGATCGGCACTTTGCCAAGTTGGACCACCTCACTTGCTGGGACAAGCAGGAGCGACAATAGAGCTTTGAAGATATGAGGAAGGAAATCCAGGAACTACGGGAAGAGCTCAGAGCAGCCAAGAGAAACCGTAGAATCTAGGATGTCTTTTGTTAAAGGATGTAATGGATATATTGAAGCAAAATTTTTCTTTCTGAATGTAAAAAGTTTAATTTTGGAATGAATAAATTTTGTTGAAGCAATGTTATTTGTGTTATTTATGATGATTAATGATGAATTTTATGACTCAGAAATGGCACAAAGGAACAGGGATGGCGAAGTGCATATCGGTGAGAATGGGCTAGATTTGGAGATCGAACTAGCTCGAGTATATCAGACCTTAAATACTTTTGCTGCCAACATCACCGTGAATGCTGGGCCAAGGCCAGCTGTGCATGTTCCCGAAGTAATCAGGCTGGTTGAATCATTCAAAAGGATGAGGCCACCAGTGTTTGACGACCAGGCTAATCCAGATGCTGCTGATGACTGGATTAGGTAGATTGAATCAGTTTTTGAAGTGCTAGAGACCCCAAAGGCCAGCAAGGTGAAGTTGGCCACCATCTAGCTAGAAAAAGATGCAGGTGTTTGGTGGCAATCACTGAAGAGGACTTTGGGCAATGTGCAGCTTACTTGGGAAGAGTTTCTTGTAGAATTCAGGAGTCACTATTTTTCAATGGATGTTCAAGAGAAGAAGGCTATGGAATTTTTGGGCTTGCAGCAGGGTGCTATGTCTGTGCAGGAGTATGAGACCAAATTCAACCAACTCTCAAGGTATGCGCCGGAAATGGTACAGGATGAAGCCAAGAAAGCGCAGAAGTTTGAGCAAGGGTTGAGGCCAAGTTTGAAGACCCGGATGATACCCCTCGGTATCCGCAGATTTGAGAAGTTGGTCAGGAGGGCTGCCGCTACTAAGTTAGATATGAACCAATTCCAGGCAGTACAGGTCAAGAGGAACAATTGGAGCATGGGCAAGAGGCCTACAGTGCCGAGCAATTTCAGGGGACAGCCCCCAGCACAGCATTTCAAACCCACCAGAGCAAATGCTGTTGCAGTGACTGGCAGAGTACCCACCTGTTTCAAATGTGGAGAGACGGGCCACTTGTCTTCTGGGTGCACAAAGTCGCAAATGGGCAAGACTTGTTACCTTTGTGGTAAGGAGGGCCACATCAAGCCATTTTCTCTCAACTTCAGCGGGAAGGGCCGAGTCAGAAGCAGTCCAACCCAGGGCAAAAGCAGTTTTGGCAGGGACGAGTGTTCGCTTTGATCGAGGCAGATGCTGATGATGTGGACAAAGTCATCACAGGTATGGGAGATGATGCTTAGTTGCTTTGTTGCTTTTCCACTTATGTAATAAATGTTATGTAATGAGAGTACTCTTATGTAACAGGAGACATTCAAATAAATGAAATAAAAGCATCAGTTTTATTTTATACAGGATCATCGCACACATTTGTGTCACCCTCATTTGCAAAACGATTGGGAGTCGAACCTAAATTTTTTCCTAGCAAAGTTCTATTTGTGGCTACTCCGTCAGGAGAAAACTTGACTGCCGACCGATATTATGAAGGGTGTGATCTTGAGATCGGAGGCAGGCTCTTTGGCATCAACCTCATTAAGTTGGCAGTTTTGGGGATCGACATCATTATTGGCATAGACTGGATGTCAGTTTACAGGGCCATTATTGAGTGCAAAAGCAAGGAAGTTGTGGTGAAGGCACCGGGAGGACCAGCAATTACATTTTAAGGAAAAAGAAAGTGTAAGTAGTTGGTAGCAGCTTTGTCAGAGCAGAAGGTTCCTGAAGAAGTGAGATAGAGTCCAGTGGTTCGAGATTTTCCGGTAGTGTTTCTTGATGATCTACCTGGGCTTCCCCCTCATAGAGATGTAGAATTCAGCATCACTGTTCAGCCAGGGAGTGCACCCATTTCCAAGGCACTATATAGAATGGCACCGGTTGAGCAAGATGAGATCAAGAAGCAGATCAAAGAGTTGTTGAGCAAAGGATTCATCAGGCCCAGTGCATCACCTTGGGGAGCCCCAGTTCTTTTGGTGAAGAAGAAGGATGGATCAATGAGGATGTGTATCGACTACAGAGAGTTGAACAAGGTTACCGTACAAAACAAGTACCCAATTCCTCGAATTGATGATCTGTTCGACCGTCTACAAGGAGCAGCTGTTTTCTCTAAGATAGACTTCGGTTTAGATATCACCAAGTCCGAGTAAAGGAAGATGATGTGCACAAGATGGCTTTTCGAACCAGGCATGGTCACTATGAGTTTCTAGTCATGCCATTTGGAATCACCAATGCACCTGCTATTTTCATGGACATGATGAACAGGGTTCTGCGGCCATTCATTGATTGTTTTGTCATTGTGTTCATCGACGACATATTGGTCTATTCCAAGTTAGAGGAAGAGCATGCCGAGCACCTAGCAGAGGTACTGAAGAAGCTACAGGAGCACAAACTGTATGCGAAGCTGTCCAAGTGTGACTTCTGGAGAACCGAAGTCACCTTCCTGGGTCACATCCTTTCTAAGGAAGGAGTGGCTACTGACCCGCAAAAGATTGAAGCGGTGAAAGATTGGCCAAGACTGACCACAGTGAAAGAGATTAGGAGCTTTCTGGGTTTAACTGGATACTACAGAAGATTCATTCAGGGCTACGCCCAGATAGCTGTGCCACTCATAGGGCTTACAAAGAAGAACATGAGTTTCAAATGGTCGGAGCAGTGTGATGCTAGCTTTCAAGAGTTGAAGGAAAGGCTGACTACCGCTCCTATTTTGACTTTGCCAAGAGCAGGAGTCGAATATGATGTCTACAGCGATGCTTCCCATCGCAGTTTGGACTGTGTGCTGATGTAAGAAGGAAAGGTAATAGCTTATGGGTCTAGACAGCTGAGACCGCATGAAAAGAATTTCCCAACCCATGATCTGGAGCTGACATTAATCATCTTTGCTTTGAAATAGTGGAGGCACTACGTGTACGAGGAGAAGGTCAACATGTATACGGATCACAAGAGTCTGAAGTATATCTATCAGCAGAGGGACTTGAATCTGAGGCAGAGGAAATGGTTGGAAGTGTTGGAGGACATCCGACTTGAGATCAAATACCATCCGGGTAAGGCCAATGTTGTGGCTGATGTGCTCAGCAGGAAGTGCAGTTTGTCTCGATTGATCACAACTCAGGAGAAGTTGCCAGAGGAGCTTGATCGAGCAGGGATCGAGGTAGTTTTGCAAGGTTTAGGAGCTTTCTTAGCTCAGTTGATGATTCAACCTACTTTGAGAGACAGAATCATCGACAGTCAGAAGACAGATCCAGAGATCCAGAAGATGATAGAGCAGGTTGGTGTTGGCAGGTTGTCAGAGTTTCAGGTGAAGGATGTAGTGTTGTGGTATGGAGAGCGGCTGTGTGTACCAGATCAAGCGGGACTGAAGGAGTGTCTTCTTCAGGAAGCGCATGCTACTTTATTATCCGTGCATCCAGGGAGTACCAAGATGTACAAGGACATAAAGCTATATTTCTGGTGGCCAGGGATGAAGCGAGATGTGGCTGAGTTTGTTGCCAAGTGTGCAGTTTGTCAGCAAGTCAAAGCAGAGAATCAGAAGCCCGGAGGTTTGTTGCAGCTATTACCCATCCCGGAGTGGAAGTGGGATTGTATCAGCATGGACTTCATCATAGGTTTGCCCAAGGGTTCCAAAGGCAATGATACAATTTGGGTAATAGTGGACTGACTCACCAAATCAGCTCATTTTTTGGCGATGATGCTTACTTGGTCGATGGACAAACCGGCTGAGTTGTATGTTGGAGAGATTGTGAAGCTTCATGGAGTTCCGCTATCGATAGTATCCGACCGAGATGCGCGTTTCACTTTGTATTTTTGGAGGAATCTTCAAGCAGTATTGGGGACGAAGACTGATTTCAGTAAAACCTTTCATCCTCAAACTGATGGGCAGACTGAGAGAGTCAACAGGGTACTGGAGGATATGCTGAGATGTTGTGTGTTGGACTTCTGTGGCCGTTGGGAGAAGCATTTGGCTCTTATGGAATTTGCCTACAACAATAGTTTCCCAGCGAGCATTGGGATAGAGCCATATGAAGCTCTATATGGAAGGAAGTGTAGGACACCGGTTTGTTGGTATGAAGTGGGGGAACGACAGCTGTATGGGCTGGAGATTGTGCAGCAGACATCAGAAAAGATCGAATTGATTAGGAAGAGGTTAGTCAATGCATAGAGCGGGCAGGAGAGTTATGCCAACAACCGGAGGAGAGACCTAGAGTTTGATGAAGGTGACTTTGTCTTTGTGAAGGTGTCTCCAACCAAGGGGGTGATTCGGTTTGGAAGCGGAGGAAAATTAGCTCCGAGATACATAGGACCTTATAATATATTGAAAATGATTGGGAAGACAGCTTATCAGTTAGAATTATCAGAAGAGTTGGCCCAAGTGCACAATGTATTTCATGTGTCCATGTTACAAGGTTATATTCCAGATCCGAGACATCATTTACTAGAAGTGCCAGAAGGTTTGCAATTGGATTTGAGCTATGCAAAGCGTCTAGTAGAAATTGTGGATCGTCGAGAAAAGATCTTGAGAAATAAGACAATACTTGTAGCGCCCCGAATTTCTAATATGATATCTTAGAAAATACGTGGCACAATCCCAGCATCCACTTCAATGTAACATTAAACACAATCAACTCCACTAAAATTTTCAACTTTTATTACAACAAACTTTTACATAGCACAGCGGAATTTTAAAACATCTCAATCATAGCTTTCTTTTATTTACAACACAGTCTTATTACAACACTGTTCTTACAATTTTACACAAACTCCATTAAATTAATTTATCTCAAAACTATCTCAAGCATCCAAACCTCCAAACTCTAAGCAACAACCTGTAACACATGAGGCTAGAGATGATCCCTAACCCCCAAAACTAAAGGGGTCAGCCATAAATGGTGTGAGTGACATAAAACAACAAACAACATAAATGAACATTAGTCATGAATCCTTAAACAACAGGTAGTAAACATGAATACATAAAATACGATGTAGCAAGGAAAAGTAAACAACAAGTGAGACTAAACCAAGTGTCATGTGTAGAAAACAGGAAATTCACATGCATGAAAACAAAGTCAAGAAAACACAAATTCTATATGCGGACTCTCTAATGCGTACTTGTCGAAGTCTATGCATCCCACTCTACATAGGTTCGGTGCAAGCCCTTAACGTCTTCACATTATAGGGTTCAATCCCCGCTATGCAACTAATCCTAACACGATGACTACTACGAGATAAAGATAAGCTGTGAGTAGTAGCCCATGCCCCGATAATTTTGGAGATGAATCCCACACCTCAGGTGTTTTACCTGGATAATTCCGGAGATCATCCCACACCGAAACATTGACACATCACCACATGAATACCACATGTGCTTCGCCTCGACTCCAATAATTCCGGAGATCAATCCCACACCGCAAGTAACTACTTAGATAATTCCGGAGATATATCTCACACCGCAGGTAATTTACCTGGATAATTCCGGAGATAGATCCCACACCCAAAGTAAGATACTTGGATAATTCCGGAGATTAAATCTCACACCGAAAGCCATACTGAGGTACTTGACCCATGTTCTCGTTCATCATATCACCACTAGTGCCTGTCCTTATTATTTTTGGGTTACTTAATTACTCAACGAATCTCCTAGAGTTGGTGTACCCTACCGGACTTAACTCAAAACTGAACAACTGAAATGCCTCAACAGGCCTCAACAAAATAACTCAACGCCGGTATACTAGGGTCACACACATCCTCTAGAAACTCAAACTCAAATGTCTAAACCAACTTTCCACCATAAATAGCTCAACTGAATATCTTAAAATCATATGCTTAACAGAAGACAAAGTATAGACTAAAATATTTGAAGACTAATCATTCGAAAGAACATTCAAGTTTATGAAAACTCATCAGTACCAGTCGACTTATTACTGTAGTAAGTCGACTGTCCAGAGGGAAAAATATCCATGATTTTAAGAAAATAAGTTAAGTAATATAAGTTGACTTATAAAAGTCATAAGTTGACTTACCAGATCATAAGTCGACTTATAAAAACATAAGTCGACTTACCAGATCATAAGTTGATTTATAAAAACATAAGTCGACTTACCAGATCATAAGTTGACTTATAAAAACATAAGT
Organism: Hemerocallis citrina; assembly: GCA_017893485.1. Lineage (NCBI taxonomy): Eukaryota > Viridiplantae > Streptophyta > Magnoliopsida > Asparagales > Asphodelaceae > Hemerocallis > Hemerocallis citrina. Next base: position 104,552,054 of record CM030362.1, read on the forward strand.
CGACTTACCAGAAAGAAATTCCAGAAATCTTTAAGAAAATATTCTAAGTGTTATAAGTCGACTTGCAAAGTCATAAGTCGACTTAAAAGAGAATATAAGTCGACTTAAAAGGTCATAAGTCGACTTACCAGAGAAAAATCTACGATAACTTTGAAAAATAAATCCTAAGTGTACCAGTCGACTGAAAAGGGTCTAAGTCGACTGTCCAGAATGGATTTTCAAGAAAACTAAAGATACAGTAGCTGGGTCGTGCCAGTCGACTGATAGGTCTGCCAGTCGACTGTTGGCCTACAGTCTGTATAGTTTTGGTTGTTCATGATAATCAAAATTAGAGTTTACCAAAAGAAATCATTGTTTACTAAAATAATTTGTATTTCAATAAAAACGACCGTCTCCAAGTATTCTCAGATCGGATACATTACTCAAAACATCCAATATCTCAAAACTCAAGTTCTCATGTTCTAAATTCCTAATTCTTCCATTAGGATTTCTCAATACTGAATTTCTTTCACAACTCATAACCAAGATCTGATTTGTAAACACAAGATCCAGATGCTCATCCATCCGATCATAACCATACTCAAATCTTAAACATGCTTTCTAGCAATACAATTTTATGAACCAAGATCTACTCAACATTCTTAGATTTCACATACATGGTACAAACAACAACCTTTGCATCGTTCTCATGCAAAATACTAAATAACATACATGCCAAACAAACAACACAACAATCGTTCACATAAATCAAACCACAAAACAAATTTCGTATTACTCACAAAACAAAATAAAACAAAACAATCACTCACCTTGGAAACGACGAGATCCAACGATAAAGTCTCTCCTTTGCGAAATCCAAAACTTCCTCTTGCTCTTCCAAAACAAATCACAAAAATCTATATTGTGCAGCGAATGACGGCTGCAAATTTCTTTTTAAATATCCGGAAAGAAGTTTAGGGTTTTACCCACTTTGCAAAATAATCCCTTCAAAATACAACTTTATATATATAGCTCTATTCTTGGAAATTCGATAAAATTCATTTAAATTAGGATTTAAAAGTAAAATATAATCCTAAATCTCAACCGGTACTATTCAAAACGTTCAGAAAGTACATTTTACATTTTAATCCCTAAAAATGACAAATTTGCAAAAAGGTCATTCTTTTCTCAAAATTTACAAATAGTTCCAATTAATTTCAGAAAAATCTGAAAAAATACTAAATAAATCCCAAATATTAAATAATGATTTTTCATGAAGAAAACTTGACTTTCAAACTTCTCAAGAAAGTATTTGCACGTGTTTTGCACGTGTAAAAAGATAAATTTTTCTGAAAATATTCATAAATTCTCCAAAAATCATTTTAGTCATTTATAAACCTTTAAAAATAATATTTTAAAAATACGGGGTTCTACAATACTTATGGTCAAGGTTATTTGGAGGAACCAATTTGTTGAGGAGGCCACTTGGGAATCAGAGGAAAAGATGATGAAAGATCACCCTGAACTTTTCAACTAAAATTTTTGTAAACTCTTTTCTTTTCTTTTCTTTCTTTGTATTTTCTCACTCTTCAATGTAGATCAGGGAACGGAACTATTCTAAGGAGGGAGTGCTGTAACATCCCATATTTTTATTTTATTTAAAAATGCATTTTTCAATTTTTGCACGTATGATGCACGTGTTAATTTTTCCATCCCTATTTTCTTACTCTCGTTGACGATTTTAGCATGCATGATTCTTTTTTATTCTTATTTAGCCTTTCTTTAAACCCATGGACCTAAAGATGGATTCTAGCCCATTAGATTAATTAAAAGGAAAGCCCACTAGACTAAGTAATTTAATTAATTAAAAAGAAAGCCCACAAGACAAGCCCATTAATAAAAATTATTTTTATGTTGTGCATGGACTCACACATGACATGTAACAACTTTTAATACACATTTTAGAACTATAGGAATTATATTTAATATTGTGTATGTATGTGCACTTGTGCACAACATGTGCACGTGTGAATGTGAAGAGGCAAGGGGGTTGGCCGGTTTTTGAAAGAGGAAGAGATGGGAGTTAAGGCTTTGAAGTGGTGGAGTAGTGAAGAGTTGGGGGTTATGGGAGTTAGGATAATGATGAGTTGAGTAATTTATTAGCTGGAGAAATATGCAATTTAGACCTTCACTTTGTCCTTCTTCTCATTTCACACTTAAAATAAACAATTTTAGAGAGAGGAAAAAGAAAGAGAGAAAGAGTGTTCTTGTGCATTGGAGAGCTCTTGCTAGGAGGAGAATGACTATGAGTGCTTGTTGGAGCTAGAATTGGTGTCTCTCCAACTTGGTTATTCATTCTTCATAAGAGCTGGGTGGTCTCTATATTTTCTAATTCTTAGGTTGAGCATGCTAGAATATGATGTTAGTAATATAGATCAATTTGATGTGATGTGAGTAATCTTGTGTTTTTCTAATTATAAAACATGCATGCTAATATATTACATGAGTAGTAAAGATAAAGTTGATGTGATAATAAGAGAATAAACCCATGCTATTTATGAATTGTAGAGATTTTGTTGTAGTCATCATGTTGGTGGAAAATGAGAAAAAGAAAGAGAACAAATCCATGTCATTGTTTGTACTATGAATAGTAGTAAAATTTTATTATTAACATGTTAATTAGAAATGAGGGGAAAAAAGAGATAGTGAGTTATGGCCATATATGCATGTTAAATTCACAAATGTAAAAATACATAATGAAAGGAACACTTGTTGAGATTTTTCCCTTTAATAAAAATGAATTTTGATGAATTTGGATTGATGCACATAGAATCATTTCTTTTATTTGTAAGAGATACAATATGCTAGTTTTGATTAAAATGAAGAAAGGAAATTTATGTTCATTCAAGAGAATGAGACAATTTTGAAATATAAATACAATGTTTAGAACACAAGTTTGGAAATTCGTGAACCATTGTTTTCAAGGAAAAATCAGTATGAATAAGAAAATTATAGTTCATTTAAAAGATTAGATCGATCATATGTAGAGTTTTGTGAAAAATAACTAATTTCAGAACGTTGCGAACAAAACTACAATAGCGTGATTCCTAATTAGTAATCACACTTGGACTTACTGGTCAGCTAGTGCACCACAGACCACTACTGTGCTTATAGGAGATCCTGAGTTCAAAACTTGTTGGGCACTTTTTTATTTTTGTTTTAAAATAAAACACAGACCCGAAAGTTAATATATGGGGTTTCCGTTATAGTAATTCGACAGCCAATTCACTTGGACTTATTGGCTAGTGGGTTGGGCTTTTGGCGCTCGCTATGTGTTGTGCGGGGGTGCTTGGTTCGAAACCTGAGGGTGCTCTTTTTTTTTGGGGGGGGGGGGGGGTGTTGTATGAGTTTTAATGCAAATAAAATTGTTGGAAAAATCCTAGAATTCTTATAAAATGAAATAGAATTTATTAAAAATAGTCGTAGAATTTTTCATGTGTATTTGAGAAGTTAAAAAGGAGAAATTGAGATAGAAAATGAGTTTTGGCTTAAGATTTAATTATTAAAGAGTATGAGACTTATTTTAGAAGCAGAATAAAATATTGTTGTGTGAAGTGATTCTCTCTTAAAGAGATTACACTCTTATTTGGTTTAAGAAATATTTTGATATGAGTTGAGACATGTTATGAGCTTAAATTACTAAAAAAGAGTTCAAGTGATGAATCTATCTCCATGAAAGGAATTTTTGTTCTATTTTGAATTGTAAATGAATAAGTGAATCTTGAATAAGTGCTAAAATAAGACAATGATCACTTTGTGAATAAGTTGAAGATAAGAATACATTGAGTTAAGACACGATTATTGAAGGATATGAGTACCCATGGTTTCTTGTACATGAAAGTGTGATTTAGAGTTAGTAAGACCTCAGGTACCGGCATTGTGGGAATAAAAAGAATTGAGTTATATTTTGAGATATGGCCATAGAGCTATCTTGGTAATTGTGATTAAGTCCGGTAGGGGGTAAGACTAACTCTAGGTAAGATAATTTATTCATGTTTTGAATTAGGCACTAAGTGAAGATATAGTAAAACCTAGGCAAACATAAGTGGGGCACTCTATATAGTCGGGCGGTAGATTCCGGGACTATGGTTGCCTAGTGGGAAACGAGCTTTTATTTTAAATCCGGGACAATGCATTGTCGGGGGAATAGTTTTCCGTACTCCAATGTATATACGTATACCGGAGCTAGAGGGGCACTTGCAGGAGGTTCGCACGACGAGGAGTCTGTATAACAGTTGGGCGGTGGATTTACTGCGGTTCTCCGGGACTGGGATCCATACTTGTGGAACGTCTCAACTTTGTTTTATTACTGGATAGTTTGTCATGGCAAGAGATCGAACCCTTTATTGTGGAGTACTGTCACGCCCCGATTCCCACTATACGGAAATACAGGCACGCAACTGAGGCCCAGCGAATGATATACATCATCCATAAGCTATACAATTATAAGCTCAACAAGATCTTTATAACACATTCACGCAGGCAGATATAATAATCACATGAGCTGAAAATAGAATAACCATCATTTGGATAGTACATGAATATCGGGTCAAGATGTCCGAGAGTACAAGGCGCCAAAATTAAAATAATATGATAAGCAGTTCGCTATAACAACTAGATAAAATAGCGACTGAAAGAAAAACAACATGAAGTAGTAAGGAAGTAGCAACGATCGTCTAGAGAGTCTGCTCGTCGGGTCCATCAGTACCTGTATAATTATTAACTCAAAGAAAAATAGAAAAGTTCCCGTTAGAGCAAGTTTCGGACAGCAAGTAGCAACAAGCAGTAAAAGGGGTAATATAACAAGATATAACATGGAAGAAACAAGAAGTAAAAGTACAAATACAATATAGAAGTAAGCAAGGAACTGGGACAATATGATCATGTAAGTAATAATGGTAACTAGTGTATTCTAGACTTCAAGATATAAGCAAATGATAACCTAGACTCAGTTAATCGATAATCATATAATCAAGGATCGAGAGTCATGTAATCAAGAGTCATGTAATCAAGAATCATGTAATCAAGAATCAAGAGTCATGTAACGAAGAGTCATGTAATCAAGAATCATGCTTAGTGAAGATCTCGAGTTTATCTGTTTTATTAACTTATCTAATGCACGCAATCCTGTGTCCCATACCACAAGTTCGGTGCATATCAATCATGTGACGTTTAGACTTAAGTAGTGAATTCTATAGGATTATGTACTCGGGTCTTCCAGTGATAGTATCATGACATGTAATCTTGAATCATGTAATCGAGAATTATGTAATCAAGAATTGTGTAACCAAGAATCAAGAATCAAGAATCACTATTTCGGGAAACACGGACCCCCTTCCGAGTATACTCCCCTATATTGTCCATTATTAAGCTGTACCCTTATAACCCCGACTTGTTATTCTTTTATAATTAATTAGGAACATGCAGTTGGTACGACTAGTGGAACGGTGTAATCAAATAGTTTAGTCAAGGAAAATATCAAGGACAGTAATCATGGACATGAGACGTAAAACGAGTACATGTATCAAGAGTAGTTATTATAAATTATCAAGTGGTATAAAATGCATTCTATCAACCTATTATATATATGCAAGTTATTATTACAAGAACAATAATACACTCGGTTCATTAAATATGAAAAGTAATGGGTTTATATGCAAAACCGTAGAGATGAATTTTTAGACAACTTGACATATCTGCATTCAAATTCACTTTCCCGTTGTTACAGAAAAGCAAATCTGATTCCGTCAGAGATTCTAGAAAGTAGACTCTCTTTCGGTTCCAACGCATATTCAGACGATACATTCTAAAGACAGTATCTATGCGTACAAATTCATTCTTCGCTGGTTTCGATGTTTCGCGTGCATTCTGGAAATTCGGAGTCACAATACTAAAACTGCGATATTTCACAATCTATATATCGGATTGAGAAACTATCGGATGTTTTGGATATCTAGACTCGAAGGGCTACGATTTTCATGTAGAAAGTTTTTCGATCCAGTGTCAGGAACATGGTCAAATTCTCAGTACGAGAGACCGGTTAGTGATCCCGTGCAGGTTCAGAAATTCACAATATGACAGTACTAAAATCGCGATATCTCACAATCTATACATCCGATTGAGAAACCGTCAGATGTTCTGGATTCGGGACTCGATGGGCTACGATTTTCACGTAGAAAATCTTCAATCCAGTATTGGGAACATGGTCGAATTCTTAGTGCAAGGTCAAAAATTTTTAGAGATAGTAAGGTTGAATATTCGATATTTGATAACACGATTCGAAATGTGTTAACGGTTCACTCTTCAGTTGATATAGCATGGAACAAGTGACTAGAATGGAGTTTGACAATAAAATATGATGATAACTGGACTACTTACCACGAGTCAAAGGAAAATGTTTGTACGAGAACAAAAATAGTGTACAAGGTACTTGCCTTATAACGTAACGATTTTGGTGGTGGTGTTAACCACGGAAAGAAGAAGCGACGTCGGCAACGGACGGCGGCACAATGGCGGTAAGAATGGTGGCAAGACGATAGCTAGCGAGCAACGGTAGCAACGGTGAGCGACGATAACAACAAGGTGGCGCGGCGTCGGGTTATTTTTCGGGGTTCACGGGATCGTAGAAGCGGAGTCGTTGGCTCGAAGGTGGAAGGTAAATTGGAGCTTGGGTGTTGCTTGAGCTCTCGGGTGTGAAGAAGGCAGAGGAAGAGAGGGAGGGAAAATGAAGAATGGGATGTAGATAAGAGAAGAGAAAGAGGTGGGAGGTTCTGCATGTGTGTGTGTGTGTGTATATAGAAAGGAAGTGATAGGAGGGGTGTAGAAAAATCAACGAAGGGATAGGAGTGTGGAAAAATGAGAGGGGTTAGTGGGGATTAGGTTGGAAACTAAGACCAAGGAGGAGAAGTCAGTAGAAGTTAGGTTGTAGGAGAAAAATGGGAGTGAGTGATTAGCGGGAGTGGGTTAGGATTAGGATTAGGATTAATCAGGTTTTAAAATTTGTATTTAAACTCCGGTCGAAAAATTACAAAATTATAGAATTGATCAGAAAAATATTCTGGCTTTAGATAAAGAGTCCAAAAAAGAAAAATAAAACTTCTGAAAATTGAAGTACAAAAATTCACGTAATAAAATACGTACAACTGGGACAGGGAGTTACAAGTACATAGGTGCTTGAACTCGGGCCTATGTAGTATGGAATGCATAGAATCCGAACAAGTATACATTAGTGTCATCTTAGTATAAAAGATCTGCATTAGGCATTAAGGCATCGCATACACTTACATGTTTAGTGTAGTCACATTTAACACTTTATTTGCATTCAAATTTGTGGTTTGTTAAAGTATTGAGAACGTTATATTTCCGGCATAGAGAGGATGACCGTGTATAACATTTTTTGTCGGTTGTAATCGACTGACGTGCCCACAATCTTATGTGCAGGAGTTGGATTTTCAAGAAGGAATAAAGTTGATTTCGATGCTGTTGATTAATTACTTAAAGATGTGCAAGTTGTATATCATATTCATTGTTGTACTTCATTTTTATCTTTCACTGTGTAAACATTGTAAAGAACTCTGATGTATGATGAAAAGTTTAAAATTCATTGTAAAATTGTACGAAGTGAAGTGTAAAGATCTTGTGGAATCTAGAATTCGGTCTTATTTAGAATTCGGGGCGTTACAATTGCAACTGTGAAAAAATCATATAGCAGATGTCGTTATCCCCAACAACGGCATTCGCATTACGGATGTCGTTGTTGGGGATAGCGGCATCAGTTTTAATAGTGATTGCATATGAATAGCGGCCCCTTTTTCTCCTTTCCCTCTCACTTTAGATCTATTTCCCTCCCACTCCCAAACCCAAAAACCCTAAAACTCAAAATCGCACACTTTTTTATTTCAAACTTCATATCTCCTCCCTCCCTCTCCCTCTCCCACCGAAATTCCACTCCCCCATTCTGAAATCTCCAACATTGTCTATAGTCATTTCAATTTTTCATCCACGACGTATTTTCAAGCTATCAAAGATACGGTCTAATTTGAAGGTACATATGTTTTATATGTATGCATAGGTTATGCTTGTGAGTAGTTAATGACTTGAATATGTTTTATGTTAGAATTAAGGATAGGAAAATATTCTTTTATTGATTGAATTAACTGAGTACAATATGTTTCATATATACATGAGAGATGGGATGACTAAACCAATACATTATTCGATATGGGACTAAACTAATATCTCTCATAATATAATATCTAACTTAATATCTAACACCCCCTCTCAAACTCAAGTTGGTTCAAACAACATGAGTTTGGAATGTTGACGATGTTGATGTGGCAGGGATGGCACACGATGATGCACTTGGTGACGAAGCATGACGTAGGGAGGTGTGCTCAAGTAGATGGCGCATGTTGGGATCTCCATATCCCGAACTGTGATGGGATCTCCATATCCCAAAATGTGATGGATCGCAGGATCTCCATATCACGAACTGTGATGAACCTCGGGATCTCTATATCCCGAACTGTGTTGTAGAAGTAGTAGTGGTGCTCGGCTAGCGGTGCATGTTGAGATCTCACCCCTGACTTGAGAATAGTAGTAGTGTTGGGATCTTACCCTTGACATGAGAATTGTAGTAGTGGTGGGATCTCACCCCTGACTTGAGAATAGTAGTAGTGTTGGGATTTGAAATGATGCTGGGATTCTCCCCCTTTCAAACTCTCGATGGATTATCCTATGTGAGGTTGTAGCGGGATCTGGATGCAGAAGCTGAAGCTGAAGAACCTGCAAGAACAAATTTTTTTTTGGAAACAAAAAACGGGGTAGGGTGTGGGTGTGTGCCCGTGGCGGATTTTGGTTAGGTTTTGGATTTGATTTGGGTTTCGAGTTTGGATATGGGGTTTCGGGTTTGGATATAGGTTAGAGATATAGGAGATGTGGGTTAGGGTTTGAAGAAACAAGGGTGGGTGGCTAGGGTTTGAGTAGTGATTGTAGGAGAGATTGGCGGGTAGGGTTATCAAATTTCCTCCCCAAATCCCAACACCCCATCTTCCTCATATCTGAGTTTGTTGTTCTTCTTCTTCTTTTTCTTCACTCATCGGGAAGTTGAAGATGGAGTTGAAGGGAGGCAGGGAGGAAGAGATGCTGGCGATGTTGGGAATTTTTTTTTTTTGGAAGGAGGTCAGTGATAGCTAGGGTGGTGGATGGTGGTGTGGTGTGGCTCATCGAAGTCAGGGTGGTCGGCCATGGCGTTCGATCGATCTAGGGTTTTGGGATGTTGATGTTGGGATCTGAAGAGGAGGGATGGATTCATGTTTGGATCTGGGACTGGAAAGTAGAATTAGGGATAGGAAAATATTCTTTTATTGATTGAATTAGTTGAGTACAATATGTCTTCTATATATAGGATAGAAGGGAAGACAATCAATACATTATTCGGTATAGGACTAAACTAATATCTCTCATAATATAATATCTAACATGTCCGTTTATGTTTAGGTATGAATTATGATATACCTATTTGGTTATATTTTTGGGGTGAAATAATTCGAGATCTGAAGATTAAATATTGTTATAGCGATGTTGAACCGGTCATTATTTGGGCTCCGCGTAACTTTATATATTCACAACTAGTATATAAGATATTTGAAATTACGAATTGGGATAGAGGTGAATGGAGTGTCAGAATCAAAGCCCGTTATGCTACCGGTAAAGGATAATGGCAATATTTCATGGTAGTGCTGATAATGCACTAAAGTCCATGATTGCTAGAACACTTGATCTAAATTGTGGTTGGACTGCATTGGAGTTATATATTGAACAAATGAAGCTTCCAAACACTAGGCCAGTTGTTTTTTCAAGTCCAAGCCCCTTTAGGAGTTTGAAACCATCTGCCGAGTCACATGCAAGAATATTAAATAGAGAAGAAGACATTAGCACAACTCCAACAGAACCTATTACCACAAAATATGAGCCGGTACATCTGTTCACCTCGACACAAAGTATTCTCGACACTGACATGGTCATGCAAGACTTTGACAACGCCATTGTTAATAACGATTTGGTAGAAGAGGAAGAAGATGAGGATCACGAACTTGAAGTTATGGAGGAGGAGGATGTTAGAGAAGGTCCGGTTAATGATGTTAACATTAATGTACATGTTAACAAAGTGGTGTCACCAAATCAATCCATTAGGGCATCTATACATGCGGTCAGTTGAGTGAATGGATGTCACGTGCGACCGTACATGAACATCCACCGTCTTTCGTCGGCTCTTCGAACACGGATGAACTCTCCATCGGTCAAACATTTCCAATCAAATATAGCATACAACATCAAGTTAAGATGTACTCCGTGAAGAACCACCAAGAACTCATGACGGTGAAATAAACCCAAGTTTATACTATGTCAAATGTAAATATGCACCGATCAAACATTCACTCGAGGAGATTGCAGAAAATCCAAGTCTCGTAAATGAAGTGGGTTGTCCATGGAGATTGCGTGCAATTGTTCCAAAAGGGCAATCTTTTTTGGTGATGAAAAATATTGAAGGTCCGCATACATGTGTGAATCCGACATTGAATGTAACCCCTGTTACTCATTTTTCTGTATTTTATTATATTTAATTAAATTACTGGTTATTTTAGTTTAATTCTGATTTTGTAATTTTCGTCCCTTTGAATTGTTGTTGTTGTTCTCCTTGATTCATTTATGTTGATCCAACCTTATTTTTCTCATTTTGTTGATCTATAATTTTGTTCTTGATCTTGTTTATTGTTTAAACCTATTTCATGGCTTATTGTCTCTTATTGGACTCTATTCTTCATATTGGATACTACCCAATTGACCCAAACTCATATTGACTCTATTTAATCCCCCTAATTGTACCCTAACCCTAATTACCAAACCCAAATATACTCTCTCTCTCTCTCTCTCTCTCTCTCTCTCCCTCCCAGCCGTCATCTGCCTCAACCATACTCCTGATCTCTCTCTACTCCCGTTCCTCTCTCTCTCCTCGCTGTCGTCGTCCTACTCCCAACGTCGACAGACCCCATACCACCCCCATGCCTCCCCTTCTCTTCCCTGTGCGCCCTGTCCCCGTTCGAGCCGCAACAACCCCACAACAACCTAAGCCCTAGACCCTGTCGTCATCTCCCCGATGTGCCGCACTGCTGCCCAGTACCGTAACCCCCTGCTCCGCTATCATCATCTTCGTATGTGGTCGACTGAGCCGAGTGCAGCGCCGCCTTGCCGCTGTTGTCGCTGCCTTGTGTGTGTGTGTGAAAGCACGTGAACCACCGGGTGTTGTGTTGGTGTTGGTTCATGCGTTCTCTTGTTCGTGTGTCGGGATCCGTTCCTGTTATTCTGTTTTTCATCTTCTTCGTCGTCGTTTTCAGGAAAGTAGCTTGTATGTGTCTTTTTCTCATACAAGTTAAATACCATAAGTAGTCTCGCATGAAATTGTTAGTATCCTCATGATGATCATATTTTGTTAGTTGATCCATTCCTTCATCTCTTGATCATGAGTAGTTCACAGTAGTTGACACCCGTTGCATGAAAACAATTAGATTAGATGGACATCTTGGTTGTATGCTTGTTGTGACACATCGTATGTTGTAGATAATTGCTTCATGGATGCTTGTATGATGTATTATCTTATTTTAGACCATTAATACACATGCCATGCTGATTTAAGTTACCTATATGCCATGCTTAGTATGGCTTCTTAGTTTGGATCGTTTGCAATTAAATTATTTGATAAAATACATAAAATAACTTTTGCTTTACTGCTGCCCTATTTTTGTATAGTAATTTTGACCCTGTTAACATTAGTAAAATAAATAAATTTGTGAACATGATTTGTAGGTTTTGTTTTCTAGTTTTCAGAACTTTCGACGGATCTGAATTCCGATTTTCGATGCATGAGCTATTGCTATTTTACTGCAGTCATATCGTATATTCCAGATTCTGAACTATGTGTATTCTGTATGAAATATTATTTTAAAACTAATATTAAAAGTAGAATTTGAACTCTATATTTTGCTGAGTATGTTTAGACATGACTGGGATCAATCCTTAATTTTTTTGGAATTAATTAATGAATTTTGTATCTTATTTCATGCTTATGAAACCAATCGTTATATTTTCAAACTACATGTTGTTCAGTAAAGAATTATGTTTTCAACCTGATTCTATTCGTTTTTAATGAAAATTTTGTGAATATGAACTGTAGCCTGTTTTTTCTATTTTACTACCCTTTTGACGAATCTGGATTTTGAATTGTATTTTGTGATTTATCTCTGTTTTGGTACTGCTGTGTTAGAACTTTCAAAATTGAGATTTTGTTGAGTTACTCCGTTTTCCCAATTTTATTGACTATACTATATGTAATATAAACTCATGATATTTTATATGTGGATACTAGATATGTTAGGGAATCTTCTAAATTTTTCTCAGATTTAATTATGATGTTTTCAAATCTTTTTCATGCTTATAAACAAGATTTTGCATTTTCTAACTGAATATAAGTTCTGTATTAATTGATGTTTTCAACCCTGTTTTTTGTGACTGATGTGTGACTTGTATATATGCGCTGGATTCGAGAGAGAGTCTAGTTACAGATTTTCTGATGGATCTAGATTTACAGTTCTGTAGCAACGAGAATCTTAGATTTGGTACAGTAGTGTCTTGCTGTCCAGAACTGAAAGTTTCGTTGTTTTGACTGTTATAGGTTGTTTTAGTCACCCCTTTGTGCTTCCTATTCATCTTAAACTTATCTTTTGTTCTTGCCATGTCTTTAGACATGTTTGTGTTCGTTCACACCTGGCTAATAATAATGAAAACTAATCAAGCCGGGGTTTTTTTAAGGGAAAGGTCTAGTAGTGGACAATATAGAAATGCGTATTCAGAAGGGAACTCGTTTTCCCCACTGTTTACTGTGGTACCTACTGTTTATCTCTGGATTCATGAGGGCATGATCCATGACACAGTTGTTATTATTATTTTGTTACTGTTTGTCTGAATATACTGCCCTACAGGCTCCACTACGAAATCTTAAAACGAAACTGTTTGATGTAGCAACCATGTGGTATAATTTGGGACGCATAAATTGCTACCTAGATAGTAATGAACATTAGACATAAGAACAACTCTTTTCACTGTCACATCCTGTTACTGTTACTATTGACTTTACTATTACCGTTGACTTTACTGTTATTGTTGACTTCACTGTTATTGTTATTGCTACACTCTTTACCGTTATCCTGCTATCTCTATTATCCGTAGACTATCACCTTTGTTGCTTATCTCCATGTCAGTACTTCTATTTTGTTTTAGTTTTTTCTTTCCTTTTCTTGCTTGTACTGCTTGCGGTCCGGAACTTACATCTAACGGGCATTATGTTTTCATGTCTTCTCCTTTTCCTTATAATTGTCATATGAGCAGGTTTTGGTGATCACTTGCCTACTGGAGTTGGTGAGCAAAAGTTTTGAGCTGCGCATTGGAAATTTGCTTAAATTGTTTTGTTGAACTATTTTATTCATGTACTGTATTGAGACTTGTATTTGGGCTTGTGGTCCCAGGATATTGTTTTGTTTCAGATCTCGTATTTGTTTGGGATATTCATTATTGTTGCGAGTAAATACTGTTGAGTTATAATTGTTTATTCTTTCCTGGTTGAGTATATTGTTATATTTACTGTTGTGATGAGTCAAGTAGATCCGTACAGCTTATGGATGGTGAAAACTATCCGCTGGGCTTAGTCACATACCATATTCCGTATTCCTTTTAGGAAGCGGAGCGTGATAAGGTTTTTAGTGGTATCAGAGCCTCAGGTTTGGCTAATGTGTTAGTTTGACTAATAAATTAAACAGGCTTGACTCGATCAGGATTTACTTAACTACTAAAATGCCATGCATTACACAAAGAATTATTAATCAACTAGATCTGAATGCTAATTGTTTTGAGTTTTGTGAAGACTATGGCTCGTGGGAATGCTTTGTCTTCTCACTCGCAAGAAGACCATCCTGAGTTGGCAGCTGTTACTCAGGTGCTCCAGCAAATTGCTCAGATGCAGCAGGAGCACAGTGAACTGGTTAAGGCCGCTTTGGAGGCTGCTAACCGGAATGCTATTCCGACCCCCGTTGTGCCTGCCCCTGTAGTCTTGCCCCCTCATTCGGGTACCGTTGCGAATTTCATGAGGCTTCATCCTGATAAGTTCGCATGTACTGAGACGCCACTTGAGGCTGAGCAGTGGATGATACGGACAGAGAGTCTGCTACAGGCAGCTAGGGTCACCGATGCCGACCGTGTGGACGTGGTATGCATCCAGTTGGTGGATTTGGCCCACATCTGGTGGAGGACAGAATCCGAGAGGCTAAAATGGCATATTGCTTGGGCTACTTTTGCTCAGAGCTTCCTAGAGAAATTCTTTCCCCGCATAACCGGGTAGAAATGGAGCATCAGTTTCTTGCCCTGAAGCAGGTTGGTTGGTTGGTTGTCTGGTTGATTTATTAGTGCCATGTTTTGAGATTTTGTTACATATTATATATGTAGTATTGTAACACCAAGTTTTTCTTGGAACAGGGCTCTAGATCCGTGGACGAGTACATCGCGGAGTTCACCAGGCTTAGCTGCTTCACTACCACCTTGGTGGCGAATGAGGAGGGTCATGCTCGGAGGTTACTTTTGGGTCTCGATCAGGGTATTCAGGTGCACTTGGCTGCCCATCATCTCCGTACCTACGCAGATGCCTTGGAGGCAGCTCAAGCGACAGAGCAGAGTCGAGCTTAGGAGACCCCTTCTCAGCGGGTTGTGCAGTACCCCGCTGCTGTTGCTGTCAGGCCTACTGGAGGTCTGATCAGAAGGCCAGCTCTGGTCCTTACCGTCAGGACAGCACCCTACCGTCCTGCTCCTCCACAGAGGGATGTTGTTTGCGACTTTTGCCAGACCCCTGGGCATTTGCACAAGGATTGCTAGAAGGACAACCGCCAGTGTCTCGGTTTTGGTTCTGGTTTGAGATTATCCTCGGAGGAGGCACAACCAGGCCGTAATCATTCCAGTCCATAGTCAGGTTAGACC
The DNA here is from genome assembly GCA_017893485.1 of Hemerocallis citrina. Taxonomy (NCBI): domain Eukaryota; kingdom Viridiplantae; phylum Streptophyta; class Magnoliopsida; order Asparagales; family Asphodelaceae; genus Hemerocallis; species Hemerocallis citrina. Next base: position 104,567,171 of record CM030362.1, read on the forward strand.
GCCACTTCCCCGGTAGCGTCAGATCGTCGGTCAGAGGACCGTTGCTACAGGGAGAGGTCAAGCTTTCAACTTGACAGCGGAGAAACATGAGACTGCGAAAGAAGTCGTTTCAGGTGTTATTCTTGTTCATTCTGTTCCTGCTTGTGTTCTATTTGATTCTGGGGCAACCCATTCCTTTGCCTCCTTCTGCTTTGTGGATTAGCATCAGTTGGAGTGCAGTGTGATGCCAGTAGCTTGGAACATCACCACAGGTGGCGGTGTTATCATCTGTTTCTGGGAGTGCAAGCAGAGTCCCGTGGTGATTGAAAGTGCTGATTTTAGAGCAAATCTGATTGTGATCGACAGTTCAGGATTCGATGTGATTCTCGGCATGGATTGGCTGGGTGAGACCCAATGCGATCATTGACTGTCGAGCGAAGAAGGTTGTTTTTAGGATGCCAATCCGTGCAGAGTTTGAGTTCCATGCTGGGGAGTTACCCCTTGGGCATGGTCAGGAAGTAGTTGTCGATGCAGGTTGCGCAATGGAGTTGTACTCAGGCTATGAGGCTGCGCCTCTTGTAGTGTAGAATTTTTTGGATGTGTTTCCCGAGGAGTTGCCTGGACTACCCCGCATAAGGAAGTGGAATTTGGTGTTGAGGTTCAGCCAGGTATTGTGCCGATATCGAAGAGTACCTACCGGATGGCACCAGTTGAGCTAGCAGAGCTAAAGGTGCAGGTCCAAGAATTGCTGGATTTGGGTTTCATCAGGCCCACTGTGTCCCCATGGGGCGCTCCTATCTTGTTTGTCAGCAAAAAGGACAGGAGTCATTGTCTGTGCGTGGATTACCGTGAGCTGAACAGTGTTACAGTGAAGAACCAGTATCCGCTACCCAGGATCGATGACTTGTTTGATCAACTGGGTGGAGCTGCTGTCTTTTCAGAATTGGACCTTCGCTCTGGTTATCATCAAGTGAAGGTGAAGGCAGCTGATGTGCAGAAGATTGCATTCAGGACCAAATATGGGCACTATGAGTTCCTTGTAATGCCTTTCGGAGTCACAAATGCGCTAGCAGTATTCATGAGTCTGATGAACAAAGTTTTCTCTCTATTTCTGGACAGATTCATGGTGGTCTTCATAGACGACATTCTGGTGTATTCTCGAAATCAGAAGGATCATGTTGATCATTTGAGGTTGGTTCTGCAGACCTTGAGGGAGAATCGGCTCTATGAGAAACTTAGCAAGTGTGAGTTCTGGCTCTATGAGAAACTTAGCAAGTGTGAGTTCTGGCTTGATCGAGTTACCATTTTGGGGCACATTATCTCAGGCGATGGTTTCCCTATTGATCTGACCAAGATTTCTGCGGTTAAGGATTGGCTAAGTCAGTTCCGAAAGTGAGAAGTTTCCTTGGTTTGGCCGGGTATTATCGGAAGTTCATCCAAGACTTTTCGAAGATAGCAGGTCCGTTGACTAAGCTGACTGGAAAAGATCCGAAGTTCGTCTAGGATGGAGCTTGATGTAACCCTTATTCCCGTATATATGTATTTTCCGTGTATTATCTGGGTTTGGGTTCTTTATAAAAAATTTCGTTTTCTTAAATTCATTTTATTTCAAATTTATTTTGTATCTCCTGTTAAAATCCATTTCTTTTCATTAATTGTCTTTATTGTTATTTTCAAACAGTTTTCATATAATCCTATTTTTACATATGACCTTATTATTGTTATTGTTCTTCTTATTATTATTATTACTATAAAATCCTATTGTATTTGTTAGTCTTTGAGTACTAACTCAATATATACTATTTGGTTCATTGTACAATTGTATTACTATTTGTTATAATTGATTTAATTATTTACTTTTAATCTAAATCCTAATTGTATAATTTCTATTGGATTTTGAACCCTAAACCCAAAACCCAATAACCCATTACCCTCAAAATACCGTGTTTAACCCCCTATAAACCCTAATCACCATTTAACCTAATCACCCTATTTACACACAGCCGCCCCCCTACTCTGTGCCTCACCCCTACCCTTTTCTCCTTCCCGTCTGTTTGATCCCGAGACCCATCACCTCGAGATCCTCTCCTCCCCTCCTTATCGTCCCTTCAGTGCCACCTTCGACAGCACCCTCGTCCTGTTCATCCGTATCACCCCGTTCCCGTTCCCCTGCCATTCATGAAACCCATTCCGCCTCATCCCTCTGAACCTCCGTCATCCCATGCTCATCCTCGTCATCCTCCCTTTTCTTCCACCTCTGCACCCTCAAATCCCCTCGAGCTGCCATCCCTTCCGTCGTCGCCTTCAACCTCGCCGACTGACCACCACCCACGTCTTCTTCTTCCTTTGGGTTCTCGTCGAACCCATCAGCAACACCATGGCCGCCTCCGCTCATCCTCTGAGCGCTCCCATCCCCATCGACTCTGACCTTCACCCTTGTGCTCTCGTTGACTCCTCTGTTCTCCCCGAAAGCAGGGCGCCCATCGCTGCACCCCTCACCCCGAGCTCCGCCTAAGCCGCTGTCAGCCATTGCCGTCGACTCTGCAACCACCCATCGCCTGCCCCCGCTTGCCGTTGCCACTCCCCAGTGCCCCGTAGCAATCACCGGTTCCTCTGTTGATCAACCCAATAGTGAGCTTCACTTTGAATGAAGGCCGTCCGATCTGATCTGATCAACTTCATCATCATCAAGCTTTTCTGGCCGTCCGATCTGATCTGATCTTGATCTCTTGATCTCGACCATCGGATCTACTTCGTCATCATCATCACATCTTGATCATCGAGAGCCGTGCTGATCGTGCTCGTGCCTGAGAATCCATTCCCGTTATTCTCGTCTCCTCATCGTTTTCATCATCAATTTCAAGGCAAGTAACTTGTATCCTTTTGTTTCATATACAAGTACTAAATACCGCTTATAGTGTGGCTCTTGTGTCTAGATTAGTTCTCATGAAAATTCCCTGTTAGGTTTTGTCTCTATTTGTTGATCCATCCGTAGTCGTCCTTTGTTACACACACGACATGAAATAATTTAGATCTAATTAAATTCTTGATGCATGTATGTATGTTGTTTCGTGATCCATGATATGTTGTATGAATCTTGCATGTTTGATGTGTTAGTTGTAGTATCTTGTGGTAGACTTGTTAGACACACATACCATGTTGTTTTGGACATCTAGTATACCATGTTTTGTATTTTGTTATAATTTGAATTTGTTGCATATGAACTATTTGATTTAAATGCATAAGAAGATTTCTGTTTTTGCTGCTGCCCCCATTTTTGTTCAGTATTTTAGAACCTGTTAAGGTCAGTAAATGATATTAATTTGTGAATATAAATCGTAGATCTCACTGTCTATTTTCCAGAATTTCTGACAGATCTCAGTTTCGATTTGTGAGTTGTGAGTTATTTTGTTTTACTACAGAGGTGTTGAAAATTCCAGATTCGGTTTTATATGAATTTTGTATAGTTATTTATTTTAATACTGATGTTAAAGATAAAATTTTGATCTAATATTTTTCTGGGTATAATTAGACTTGACTGGAATTAATCCCTAATTTTTGTGGATTTAAATAATGATTTTTATAAACTATTCTATGTTCATGAACAACTACTATATTTCCAGAATTTTACGTTGTTCAGTAAATAACCACGTTTTCAACCTGATTCTAGTTGTTTTTGATAAAAACTTTCTAAATATAAAATGTAGCCTGTTGTATCTATTTTATCATGCTTTTGACGGATTTGGATTTCGAGTTATACTTTGTAATCTATCGTTGTTTTAGTACTGCTGTGTCAAAAGTTTCAGATTTACAAATTCACTGTATCTTGCTATTTTCTGATTTTATTTGACTATACTAACTATGCTGGAATATTATGAAATTATATTTGCTAATATTAAACATACTAGGGAATACCCCAAATTTTTCTTGGATTTAATCAGTAAGTTTTTATGCCATTTTCATGCCTATGAATACAACTTTGTGATTTCTGGCTGAATATGTTTTCTGTATGTAATGTTGTTTTGAGCCTTGTTTCTGTAATTATTATATGACTTATATATATGTGCTGGATTCGGCCGAGAGTCTATTTTCTAGTTTTTCTGACGGATCCAGATTTGCATTCTTGTGGCAACAAGAATCTTGGTTTTGGTGCAGTACTGTCTTGCTGTCCAGAATTGAAAGTTTCGTTGTCATTTCTATTATGAGTTGTCTGTCACCCGTGTATGTCTTCTACCCAACCTGAACATGTCCCTTGTTCATACCATGTTTTTCTTGCCCTGTTTTGTACACATACATTCCTTTTTGATAATGATAACAAATAACCAAGACGGGGTTAAGGGAAAGATCTAGTAGTGAAAAATATAGAAATGTGTACTTGGAAGGGGGCCCGTATTTCCCATCTTTTACCCGTGATATGATTACATGACATATGATTCTGATTATCCGTTTACATGATTCCTGACTACATACTTCTCTATGAGAAGATGTACTCAGAAGGGGGCCCGAGTTTTCCACCTGTTACCCGACTACATACTTCCCTATGGGAGGGTGTACTCGGAGGGGACCGTAGATCCTACCTGATGCATGATTACCTATTACATGATACATGATTCTGATTACCTGTTTACCTGATACCTGAGTACACGGCCCTATAGGATCCACTACGAAATCTAAACACAACTTGTTTGAATGTAGCAACCATGTGGTAAATTTTGGGATGCATGAAGTGCTACCTAGATAGAACTAAAATACAAGACTTGAAAAAACATAATCACCTGCATATTTCTGTTACCTGTACATGCTACCTGACATTTGTTACATGTTTACTTACTTGCATGACACCTGTTACTTGTCACATGTTGCATGCACCCTGTTACCTCGTCATTTTACTTGAATCTATTTCTGAACTATGTTAGTCATTCTGTTTTGCTATCACATCTATCCTATGCTTATTCTATACTTGCTTCCGCTATTACTCTATTCTTGTCTATCTTTTTTGTACTTGTTGCCTGCACTACAAGCGGCCCATAACTTGCATTGACGGGCGTTTTGTCTCTTTTTTCTCTTCGTGCAATTTGTTAAATTGCAGACTTTGATGACCAGTTGCCCGATGGAGTAGGTGATCAAACTTTCTAGTCGGCTGGATCTCTTGCTATAATTTACTTTCCTATTGCCTTTGAATAAATGTAATTGTTACATGAATTTTTGTATTGGGCAGTTTGACCTAGAATTGATAACTTGTTTCCAGATCTGGTTTATTTGAGATTTATTTAATTTCGCTTCAAGTAAATTCTGTTGGTTATATAAATTTATTCATGCATGCGTGGTTGATTTATCCTTGTTTATTTCTTGTTTATTCCTGTGAAATGTTGAAAAGATCCTTACAGCTTATGAGTGGTGAAAGCCATTCGTTGGACTTAGTCACGTATCTGTATTCCGTATTCTTTTTTGGGAAGTGGGGCGTGGCACTTGCAGTGGAGCTTTTGCAGAGTTGAAGAGCCGGTTGACGTCAGCACCAGTGTTGACTATTCCGGATGGTTCGGGTGGTTTTGTGGTTCACTGTGATGCTTCTGGCAAGGGCCTAGGTGCAGTGTTGATGCAGAAGGGTCGAGTTGTTGCTGATGCATCCAGATAGTTGAGGCTGCACGAAAAGAACTACCCTACCCATGATTTGGAGTTGGCTGCAGTGTTCTTTGCTTTGAAGTTGTGGAGACACTATCTGCTTGGTGACCGAGTGGAAATCTTTACGGACCAGAAAAGTCTCAAGTATGTCTTCACTCATAAGGAGTTGAACTTGAGGCAGAGGCGATGGTTGGAGTTGATGTAGTGCCCCGAATTTCCAATATAATATCTCAGAAATACGTGATATAATTCCAGAATCAACTTCAATGTAATCATAAACATAGAAACTAAATACAGGGAAAATTAAACTTTTTATTACATCAATTGTTTACAAAGCACAGCGGAAAATAAAACACATTGAATTACAATTTCTTTCTTTTACAACACATTCTTTTACAATTTGCCTAAGTCATATTATCATTCTACCACATGCATCCAAATCCCAAGCTATAGGTACGTACCTGTAAAATATGAGGCTAGAGATAATCCTAACCCCTAAAACTACAGGGGTCAGCCATAACAATGTGAGTGACATCAAAAGAAAAGCAACATAAATAAAGCATAACGGATAAAATCATAACAACATGTATCAACAGTAAGAATAAATGAAAAGAATATGAAATAACAATAAATAAAACATGAAAACATCAAGTGAAACTAGACTAAGTGTCAAGTGTAGAAAAATTGGAAACAACATGCATAAAACCAAGTCAAGAAATACCAATACTATATGCTGAATCTCTAATGCATACTTGTCGGATTTTATGCATCCCACTCTACATAGGTCCGGTGCAAACCCTTAACGTTCTCCACTTAATAGGGTTTAATCCCTCGTTATGCAACTAATCCTACTATGATTACTACAACGAGATTTAGACATTTTGCAAGTATCGGTTCTCGCCCTTGGAATACTGGAGACCAATCCCACTCCGCGAATCATTCTGTGGCCTATACATCCATCATCTCGGAATACTGGGGATTGCCTCACTCTGCATGTCATCCTGGAACCCTTATTGCACAAACATCACATGAGCATCACCCTCGTCCTTGGAATACTGGAGACCAATCCCACTCCGCGGATCATTCTGTGGCACTTACATCCATCATCCTGGAAAACTAGGGAATATCTCACTCCTTGGATCATGCTGGAGTCCATAACTCACGTTTGCACTCATTTCATCATATCACCATCTAGTGTCTGTCCTTATCTTGTTAAGTTAATTAATTATTTAACAAATTATGAATCTCTTAGAGTTGGTGTACCAAACCGGGCTTAACTCAACTGAACAACAACCAAAGTCTCAACCGCCGGTAGTTAGGGCCCCACTCACTCTCTAAAGACTTATAACTCAACCATCAATACCAAAACTTTCAATAAAACTCATAAATCAATCATCAAAATGTTTATAATAAGAAATCAAAAAAATCCAACTCCATTTAATGTACTCATGAAATTCAGAATTCAAATAAAATATTGAACCCATCAATTAACAGAAAATCATATTTTTAAGTCGTAGAATATCACCAAAACATCAATTCCTTCGAAAACCACATATATCTCTCTTTATAAAGTCATAGGGATGTAAATTAAATTCTATTATAAACAAAATATAACTCTCTACAAAATACTAAAATCTGTAGTAAAAAAATCATCTAAAATAGTAGATCAATAATCAATAATATCGAGGAAATATCCGTTTAAAGAAACGAAGAAAAACTCAACAAACAACCAATAAAGCAATTGACGGTAGACCGCTCAAAACAGTGTAAAAGCAGAGCAGTCGGCTGTCAATTGGAGATTCTCAAAATAAAGGTATGACGGTCGACTGCTAGCTGCTACCCAGCAAGGTTACAATTTGGTGTATGTTTCAACTGATACACGATTATACCTTATAAAATCACAATTTTGTAAAACCAATTTCCTGATATGAGTTAATACAACTTGTAGAACACATAGGGGCTTTAAAAGCAAATCAAAAACACATCAAGATCTCAAAAGAGTAATTTTCACAAATTCTTCAAAACAGTGCATATGTATATGTAAGTGTGTATATGTGTGTATTTGCTTCAGTTAAAGCTTCAAAATCTCATCAATAGGAGTAGTATACTGTTTAGATTTATTCTCAGTATCAAAGCAATCAAATCCAATCGAAAACTCTCAAAACATCAACTTTTGATAATTCCTCAAGTAGTATATATGAGTATATATATATAAGTGTAGGTAAGTGTGTGTTTGAGCTTCAGTAAAACATCCAGATTTCATTAACTAGGAGTAGTTTAGTGTTCGAGTCCATCTCAGTATGAAACAATCAAAAATCCAATCAAAACTTCATCGAAAATCACAAAATCTTCAAGACAGTGAAGTGGTATACATATGTGCATATATGTGTATATGTTTAACATCAGTTATAGCATCAAGGAACCTAGATGTATGTAGTATGAAGTTCAAGAACCATCTCAGTACCCAAGGAACATCAAAATCCAATTGAAAACATCAAAAAAACATCAAAACTCAACCTTCGGCCTGTTCACCTACAGACCCGAAGACAAAAACCCCTTCTTCACTTTAAAACTTGATCTTTTGATCCAACAAACCCTTCAATAACTTGTTATACACAAACCCCATTGATTACAATTGTTTACCCATGAATAACAGTGAATACAACATACACACACTCAAGCTTTACTCTTTCAAAATATCAAAACAGGGTATAGGTATTCATGCACAGTAAGGTTAAGCTTTTGTTCACTTTTATGCCATACTCATCATACAATTCATAGTATATGTTCAAATCAGCAAGATTATAACACAAAGCAACATACCCATGATTTTTATTAGGTTCTTAGCAATCTCAATTCATCAATCAGGGTTTTTAGTTATCAAGAGCATAGTTTCATAAAAAGATTCAATTTTTAACTCATCCATCCATCCATCCATAGTTCATCATATCAACATACAATCCCTAACATGCTTTCTAATAGGCAAATCATCACATACAACATGCTTAGAATAAAAAGAAATCAAACATTTGTCACTCACCTTATTGAAGAATCAACCGAAGATAACAAAGAAAATAAGAAAATCACTCCTTTCCTAAGAAAATCAAGATCCTCGCTTTGAAATTCCAAGAAAATAATAATAAAGAAATCCCATTGTGTAGTGCAGCAAAGAGACGGCTGCACCACACCTTTAATAGGCCGAAAATAGGGTTTTTAGGGTTTGTAAGTGTAACACCCCGAATTCCAAAACAGACTGAATTCGAAGTTCCACAGGATCTTTACACTTCTCTTCGTACAATTTTACAAGAAAATTAAAACTTTTATTACATCACAGTTACATCTTGAATTACATTTAAACAGCGGAAGCAATTTACAATAATTATATGAATAAAATGTACAACACTTGGAACATTCTTTAAGCAGCATGCATACTTTAATCTTGCCAATCTTTATCTTGCATTAAAACTGTGGGCTTGGCAGTTCATTCAACTGACACAAGAATATAATACATCAATTTTCTCCTACTTAGAAAGCACACACTTGTCACAAGAAAAACTACGGGGACAATCCTATAGATGTCGTGTTGTGATGTGTACTTAGTCCTTAATGCAGTTGTTTATATTATATAACACTAATGCGCACTTGTTCGGATTCTATGCATCCCATACTACATAGGTCTGAGGGCAAGCCCTTAATCGTACTTCATCTTGTAGGTTTCAGTCCCTCGCCATGACTTAAACTACTACGGTAACTACGGTAAGTATCCTAGATGTTCTATGAATTACGTGCCCATATCCAGACAATCTGGAGGGGAATCCCACGCACTGTCATGACGCATCATCCAGGCAATCTATGGACCATTCAGCCTCCGTCGTGGAACGATGGCACCACCCGTAGTCACCAAACACCCCACAAGCGTCGCCACCGGGACGATAATTCTGGAGTAGTGCTCACGCCGTGTCATGACGCATCAAGCAGGCAATCTATGAATCACTCTCACACCGCCAATCTGATGACCCTCATACTCGTGTTTTTCTCTTACTTTCGTCACATCTCACTATGTATCTAGTCCTTAATTTATTTGAATCATGAATAAAATCAATCCCCTAGAGTTAGCACTTCCTCTATACCGGTCTTAACCATCAACAATACGACCCAAACTTGGTCTTTTCTTTTCAATAACTCATCTCAAAAATATCTTTCAATGCCGGTATAAGGCTTAGCTACCCTCTAGCTTTCAATTCCATTTCATATTCATAGCATTTGTGTATTCATATTCATAAGACCTTTCATAATTCATCATGATATTTGATTTTACTTTCATGTACAATTTCATGCATGGAATAAATTTTATTTGTCACATTCATAATTCATTCTTTCCACATAATTCTCTTATTATCCTTTTATCAATACTAAATCTAAGATTCACACTTTCGATTTTCCCATTATCAAAAATCTATTTTCAAACTCTTTTAAACAATGCATTTATTTTTCTTTATCTAAAGACATTTAAAACTTGAAAAATCAAATAGTTAGGGCAGAGGACTGTTAAAGCATAGTCGGTCGACTGTTCCGTGAGAATTTAAAACTCGAAAATAGTTAGGACAGTCGACTGTTAAGGCATAGTCGGTCGACTGTTCTGCGAGGATTAAAACTCGAAGAACTAAATAGTCAGGACAGTCGACTGTTAACGCATATTCGGTCGACTGTTCAGCAACTAAAATCCGAAATTTGGAATTTATACAGTAATTTAATATTTTAAAAACCATTTAACTCTCATTTTTCCCATATAAAAGACTATTCTTTTATTTGTACAAAATTGGTCACAAAAAAGCTTTATGTCCTCTTAATTGTTTCTTTTCAAGGAGAAAAATTCAAGTTAGATAATTCTCAAGTGGGTTACTCTGTATCAAACTAATAATTTCCTCATTTTCTTCTTTTATCAATAAAATCCAATCTTTCTCTTAACTTAGCCCTAACTAAAAAATGTTCATTTCTTCTTTCTTTCCAACAAAACAACATATAAAAATTTGGGGATTTTTGTATCAATCTTACTAATAATAAACATGCATAATTTGTTATTCAATCTACTTTCATAACAAGGAGATTTTCTCATAGTTCACATCATATAAACCACACATTTATTCATATTGCATTTTTCCACATTCATGAATAACTCAACATAAAGATTCACAATTTCTTAATTAGCAAACAAGCATATTATCAAGTTATCACAACAATATTTCTATTCACATCATTCAATCAATTTTACTACTTATTTCATGCAATTTCACATGGGTCCATTTTTCTCCTTAATCATGGTACTAACATAAAGCAATATTTTCTTTTGTTTATTCTAGCATGATCAAAACACAATCCTAGCATGGTAACTATTTAGAAGTTGGAGAAAATTGCCCACTTTATTTGGAGAGAAAACAAAAGAAACTCCTAAGAACTCCTAGAATGATCAAAAAAGGCCTTCTTCTCCTAGTTTGAGCCACCAATTGACATCTCCTCCTAGTATGGTAAGCAACCCGAGCCTCCCCTTGCTTCTTGAAGAAATGTCGGCCAATATAGGGAAAATAACACACAATTTTGCAACTCTCAATCTTTTGAACTCACTATTCTCTCAATCTTTTACTCACTAATTGTATTTCTTTCTCTTTCTCTTTTGATATAGATTAGGTGCAAGGATAACTAGTGTGTGTGTGTGTGTGTGTGTGGGGGGGGGGGGGGGGGGGGGGGGGGGGGGGAGAGGGGGGTGTATTTATACAAATTTTTAGTGAGAATAGAAGGCTAGGATTAGATCAAGTGGTTAAGGATCAAGAGCCTAGATGAATTAGGAAGTTGCCATAACTTCCCATGATGGAGTAACCACCTCTCCACCTCATCCACTCTCCCTCTCCTCCCATGCATAATCCGGCCAAGCCTCAAAGAGGTGCACTTTGCACACTCTAGTGCATACACGTGCCCCCTAGTGTCCCCTATTTACAAGTTGTTCATGTTAATTTAATTAATTGTCCATTAATTGAGTCTACACTACAACTTAGGCTAAAATAAAAAGGAATTAAATTAAATGGTCTTACTAATGGGCCAAAAGACCATGGGCTCTATTAATTTAATTAATTAATTAATTAATGTGGGCTACAAAGAGACAATTTGGCCTAGGATTAAATTAGGCTTTCTAAAAAATAAAAAAGAGAAGAATTAGGATTACTAGTTTATGAAATATTTTTAGAGAAATACATGCATAAATTTACACGTGCACAACACGTAAAATCAAACAACTCTAATTTAAATAAGATTTGAAAATTCAGGATGTTACAGTAAGTAGATTTGGAAAGTAGATCTTTTAAATATATATTTACATATATAAATCCTTATACTTGGAAATTAGATCAAACCAATTCAATTTGTATTTTTTAAAAAAACCAACACTCCAAATTTGGCCAGCGCTGTTGTAAAAACCCATAAAATTGAAATTGTACTTTTTTCCCTCTAAGTGGCAATTTTGCAAAAAGGACCCTTCTTTATCAAAACTTACAAAATAAACCAAATTTATTAAAAAAAGTAAACTCTTTACCTATGAGTTGACTAGGCATCATGCTTAGCCCAAAAATACAAAAATATGGAGTTTTCACTCCAAGTGGTAATTTTGCACAAAAGTCCTTCTTTTTATAATATTTGCAAATAGGTCAAATAATATTCGTAAAAATCCAAAAATTCAGTAATAGTATCTACTAATACATATTAGATTTTTCAATTAAAATGTTTGACTTTTGCTTTCCAAGAAAATATTTGCACAAGATCCACTTAAATTCCATATTTGCAAAAACACCATATTTGTTTAAATATTTACCAAATCAACTCTAAATAAACTTTAAATAGATTTTATTTTCAATGATAACCATGGAAAGCCCAAAAATCAATAAAAGTGAATTTTCATTATCTATTTGAGATCCAAACGGCTTTTTACATAAAAGCCTATCTCTTTCGAAGTATTTATAAAATAGTTTCTTTACTCAGAAAAATCCCAAAATTTAGGATATACTTAATTATAAATAGGAGAATGTATCTAGTAATTTAAAATTGGAGATTTGCACCAAAAAATATTTGCACGTGTTTGCACGTGTAAAATTGAGAAATTCATAAAATAGTCTATTAAATTCAAATAAATCTGAAAATTAAAATATCATAAATAAATGAGAAAAATCAATCATTAACCATAAAATTTTAAGAATTCAAAATTTTCTAACTCTGCACGTGTGTTGCACGTGCAAAATTGTAATTTCAAGAAAATAGTCAAAATAGTCAACTTTACCAATATAATATTATTTAGTAATGCAAAATAAATCATTTTATTTTGTGGGGTGTTACAGTTGATGGCTGACTTTGATATCAGTTTGCAATACCATCCTGGTAAAGTGAACCTGGTGCTAGATGCTTTGAGTAAGAGACCAGTCGCCATGTTCCTAACTCAGCAGAGAGAGCTTATTGAGCAGATGAGAAGGTTGGATTTGGATGTGATCTTTCCTGGTTTTTATCAGAGTTGCATGATGCTTTAGTTGCAGTCGTCTCTTGTTGAGCAGATTAAGGAAGCTCAGGCAGGTGATGAGCAATTACAAGGGTTCAGAGCCGAAGTTGAAGTAGGTACGAAGACCGATATGGTTGTTCACTTAGATGGATCTCTTCATTTTGGGTCTAGGTTGTGTGTTTCGAAGGGTGAGGTTCGTCAGAGGTTGCTTGAGGAAGCCCACCAATCATCGTACTTTATTCATTCTGGTAGTACAAAGAAGTACCTGGACTTGAAGCTTCATTTTTGGTGGCATGGTATGAAAAGGGCCGTGGAGAGATTTGTGCACAGTGCTTGATCTTCCAGTAGGTGAAGGCAGAGCATCAGAGGACTACCGGACTTCTTCAATCCCTTCCTATTCCGGAGTGGAAGTGGGAGCATATCACCATGGATTTTGTGACCGCTTTGCTGAGGAGTCCTAAGGGTCACAATGCCATTTGGGTGATTGTGGACAGGTTGACCAAGAGTGCTCACTTCGTTCCCTTCAGAGTTGGACAGTCTACTGAGAGCCTAGCTGAGAAGTACATGTAAGAGATTATCAAACTTCATGGGGTTCTAGTCAGTATTGTATCCGACAGAGATACGAGGTTCTGGTCGCAGTTTTGGGAGAGTCTTCAAAGTAGTCTGGGGAGTAAGTTGAAGTACAACACAACTTTTCACCCTCAGACAAATGGACAGTCAGAGAGGACCATCCAGACTCTAAATGACATGTTGAGGTCTGTGTGCTGCAATTTGGAAGTTCTTGGGAGGACTACTTGCATCTCGTAGAGTTCTCATACAATAACAACTTTCAGGCCAGCCTTAAAGCTGCTCCGTTCGAGGTAAATATGGTCGTAAGTGTCGGTCGCCAGTGTGCTTAAGATGACATTGGCGAGAGGAAGTCGTTGGGCCCGGAGTTGATCACTAGGACGGTGGATGCAGTGAGTCAGATCAGGAAGCATCTTCAAGCCGCACAAGATAGATAGAAGAGATGGGCTGATGTTCATCGGAGATGTAACACCCCGTAATTTCAAATAATATAATATAGTAGTAGTAGTATGTATATATATTAAAAAGAGGTGATGGCAGTTTGGTAATTAATTGGAATAAGGGGGCCACGAGTTGAGTAATGCACAGTAGGTGAGCTGTTGCTGCGCTGACGTCAGTAGGGCCCACCCGATTTGTGAAGCAGTGCCATCTGCCTGCTTGTGTGACGCGGCGCATGGGGCCCACGGTGGCTTTGTGTATGCGTCACGGGAGAAAGAGGAGAAAAGAGGTTTGAGAATAGTTCCATATCGGGATTTCTAATAGAATAAATAACTATAAATAATATAGCCTATGATCAAGAATCACCAATCCAGTTAACCACCTTTTGAAGCAATGGGTTGATGGTTCAGTTGAGTTGGGGTTCGGCAATGGGGAGAGAGCAAGGGGTCGACGAGGAGGTCGGGAAGTCGAAGGGGCGGCGCGACAAGGGGGTGTTCGAAGGTAGGGGTGACGAGGGGATTGAGACGACGTCAATGGAGGTGGTGGTGGTCGGAGTTGGCGACGGGAGGCAAGGGTGATGGGTTTCAATCTGGGGATGAAACAGGGAGAGGGCTGGAGGAAGGTGATGAGGTGGAGAGGGATGGCGACTGGGGCTCAGTGGCTCGACGATGCTGGCGAGGAGTAGGGAGACGAAGGGGAAGGTTCTCACTGTTGGGTTTTTGGGAAGTAAGAGGAGAGAGAGGGAGACGGGGAGAGAGAGTGGGACGGTTGGCGAAACAGAGAGAGGAGGAGGGAGGTGAAATGTTGTGTTCTGATTTTTGGGAGAGTGGGAGAAGGTTTATTAACAAAATAATGAGAGTGAATCGTGGAAAGTTAAGAAATACGGGAGAATGAGGGGGAGGAGATCTGGGTTAGTTGTTAGGGAGTATGTGGGTTTGGGTAGACTATAATTTGGGTTCAGGATCCAATAAGGAGGTGGGTTTGGGTAGATAATAGTATGGGCTTACAAATGGATTGGCTCATAAAAGATAACAATAATAATACTAGAAAAATAAATTGAAATAGAAGGCCCGCAACAAGACCAAGACCCACAAAATGCAATAAAAGAGAAAAGAGCACCACCAAAATACAGGAAAATCCGTACAATCGGAAATAGGGGTTACATGGGGTTATCTCTGTGGACAATGTAAAGTCAAATGATAACATTCGGATCCGCTAACCAAAGGGTTAAACAGAGAGCTAGTTGATAAATCATCGAGGAGAATGGGACTAAAGCCCATGAAAGAATAATTCGATACAATGAACACCCAATCCAGCTGATTGAAAATCCCCAGATCTAGGTTCAAAGGGACAACTAAATTGTAAAGACCAAGTTGAATCACTATGGGGATTTTCCCATATCCATTCCCATGATGAAACAGTGATGCCCGTAAGGTAATAGGTTCAGCTAGGCTTTTAATGATTCTTATGCGTCGGATATCCAAGCAGAGTAATGTGGGTTACTCTTAACTAAGAAATTGCCTATGTAAGAGGGAAGAAGAGCCGCTTCCAAGCGAATAATATAGGGCAATATTCCCATCAAAATCTTACAGAACCAGGCGTATGTTCATGGCCAAAACGAACATAACAGTAAGAACTGAAATGCGTTAGGAAGATTCTTGTGTGAGATATGTCATTATTTACACAAATGATAGAATAGTTCATGGACATCGTGTCTACTGTTTAATTTAGTAAAGTAAACATATTTTCATAAGGGAATGTTCGAAGGGTAAACACCTACCTATCCTATGCAGGTTTCAACCGCTGGATTCTATCACCAAGTCTGTTGTGTCAGTCAGTCATGTCAGTCTGCCGTGTCTGTGGTTGTCAATTTTCATTCATGTGGGGAATGTTAGAAATGAGTGTATTAACACCATTTCTGAACATGTTTTGGAGAAATTTTTTGAGTAAGATCCTCAATGAATTATTGAGAGATCTGATTGATTTGTGTTCTCCTTCGTGAGTAGATCAAAATCATATATTTTATTGCTAAAAACGATTAAGGGGTGAATGAGAACGAGACATTTTCATTTCTGAAAATGGGTTGAGGATATATAATCCCAACCTATTTTCATAGTCCCACATCGAAAAAATCAAAGGAATTAGAAGAGGATATATAATATCCTATTTCTAAGCATTGTAAGATAGCTAGACAAGAGAAGAAGCTCTCTATCTCGTGCAGGGGTGTGCAAATCTCGGATTGGATTACATGCAGCTTGTATTCTGTTCCGTTTTGTAAGTTCACTCGGTAATTCAGTGATGGTTTGTAATTTTGTAAATTCATTTCCATTCAATTTTGTTTATTAGAAAGTTTTCTTTCTCTTCTACTCTTCTGATTTTGTGCCACTTACTCGTATTGGATTTCTTTTCAAAGTATTTGTAAATAAAATCATAACACTTCTGTAACACAAAGAACAACAAAAAACATCATGCAATAGAGTAGTACAGCCAACAGTTATCAGTCGCTAGTCACAATGTATACAAAAGAGTCAAAAAGCGACCACCGATACCCCCACAAAAATGAGTAAACGACATTATCAAAAACATAGTCGCGCCACAGCAGCAGTAGCAGCAAAATGAAAGACTGAACAAAGTTCCTTAATAATTACCCATCCAATACAATTGGTCCTTACCCCATTAATAGTTCATCTCATATGTTCACAAATTTTAAAGCTTACTCTCCTCGATACCTCTCCCTCCAATCTCCATCCCCGAGTTAAAATCATTTCTTTATTCTTTGCCATCACAGCAAAAACATAGTCGCGCACAGCAAAAACATAGTCGCGCCGCAGCAGCAGCAGCAGCAAAACTAAAGACCGAACAAAGTTCCTTAATGATTACTCATCCAATACAATAGGTCCTTACCCCATTAGTAGTTCCTCTCATATGTTCACAAATTTTAAAGCTTACTCTCCTCGATACCTCTCCCTCCAAATCCTTTCTTTAATCTTTGCCATCACAGCACCTATCCATAAGAGAACAAGCTTAATTATTTCTTGAATAGGGAGATACTTACTGACAAATTAAAGTTGTATGAAAACAAAGTATATGGATATTGAATCCCTTAAATTTTCATGTAAGTTACTTGTAAATAACAAAAGGCAGTATTACAAATAAAGAAAAAAACTAACAATTTTACATATTTGAACTTCAAATAGTTACAGATTACATCAACAATCAAGAACATGACATTATGTGAATTTTACAAAAAAAAGTAAAAGACATTATGTGAATTTTACAACAATCAAGAACATGACATTATGTGAATTTTACAAAAAAAGTAAAAGACCTAACTTCTTTTCAGCTAGCGGCCAGATATACAAAATAACTATGTAGATAATTATGTTAAGGAAATACCACTAACATGTAATATGCATGATTTTGATTTTTCTCAATATCCTAACAACCTCAACTCAAAATTAAAGACTTCACTTACGACAATTTGTGGCATTCATTTGTGCACAAAATATTCTTCTTAAAATTGTATTGTTATAGAATATTATCATTATATTACTTTACACACATTACTTTACACACATTGTGTGTGACACATCGCATGCCTAACTCATTGCAGTCTGAATGGTGTTACCAAATAGATTTTAGGCTGATCTTATAGCATCTAATTAATTTATTTTCTGCTTAGAATCACAATCAACAATAAGTCAATAACGGCACCAATGAAGTTTATTGTTGCACTTAAAGTCTCAATAAATAGCAAAGTTAGTTTATAGTTGTCCACTGAACTTTTGTCAATGGAAAATTTTATTTTGTACCCATGTTTCAAAACAAACTTGTTACCCCTACTATTTATTCATAAATGCTTCAAAATTCTATCTCATTTGTATCTTCTGTTTAAACTTTTTTTTATCCTCTAATTTGTTTCTAACTTTTGTATCGCATGAGATCACCTAAGAATCTACTACATATAAATTTGATTTGGCTTTTGTCCTAAAAATTCTAAGACAAATTGGTGTTTTCACAAATTTGGAACACTAACTAGGTATAGGGGGCTGTTTGTTTTGAAAAATAGGGTGGAAACATATAAATTTGTTTATTTTTCCATTAGAAGAATTTTTTGTATATTAATTTGAAAAGAAAAGACCAACAGGCAATGTCCTGATTGGTATTGGATGGGGTGGGTAATTGAGTGGCGGCTCGAATCCAGAGTCCCTGGTTCGAGCCACGCTTTTCCCTAAAAAAAAAAACATTTGAAAAGAAAAGTTACTACATTTAAAAAGTGGAGATGAGCGAAATAAGGTTCACTTATTTTTACTTAACTAATGTACTTAGTATGATGCGTGTATGTATGTTGAAATAAGGTTCACAATATTTTTACTTACCTAATCGTTCTATATATTCCATGATGATTGTTGAAAGGGAAACAGGGAATTCTTAATTTACGAGTACATCTAACTGTTGATATAGCCTATAGTTATATTGTTTGTTCTCCATCCTTCCTTAACTATATAGGAAAGTTTCGGAAATGTAATGCAGACTTGAACAATCATATATCCAATTACTCTAATTTATTGGCCTAAATATCTTTAATAAGGGTCTCACTTATGTTTCATCTTCATTCCAAAATGTGTAATTTCCTATAAATTGTATTCTAGTCAGAAAGTTGAATATTCTTTAATGCATGCATATTTATATTCTCATAATTACTAATCTGAAACTCTAATTCCTATTAATGCATGTAGGAGTAACTGTTGAATACAATACCACTCCGGTTACATATACCTTCATCTTAGCATAAACCCTTTCTCTGTCTCCCCCTCCTTTTTCTCTGTCTCCCCCTCCTTTTTCTCTGCCAGACACTTGAGTATATCCTAAACCTTTTTTGTTATCTAGAGAAAGTAATCTCTACAACTTACATAATATTATTAACTTTGCTCTACTTATTCCCTATAATACAATAGGATCATCAAGCAAATATATTACATACAGTGTGGCATACATAGTCGTACTAGCAAAATCACGCCAAGTTCAACTTTCTTCTTATGCCAAATATTCTATATAAAATATACCGGAGTTTATTAATTTCGGAATTACTATATGGATAGGAAATCTAAAGCTGTTCACTTTGTAACTCAAATTAATAAATATATATAGTTATTATTATTTAAAACTCCTCAAATTCTTTTATTTGTCACGGGCAAAGATCGGAAAGCTTGGTGGAATGAGAAGTTCATATTCAAAATGGCTAATTCAGAATTGACGTCATTAGAGAATATCAGATTGAGTCTTATGGAAAAGGATAAGTTTGTAGAGGATTGCACCATTGGTGATGCTATGTAAGAACTATCTAATTTCTGTTAGCAGAGACTGTTAATCGTTCTATATATTCCATGCATGATGACTGACAATCGTTCTATAAGAGAGGGGGAATCAAAGCCTATCATCTTACCTTCGCCCAGCTTCAATACAGCAGCTGTTATAAAAATACTAAGCACCTCCTTCAAAACTCCAGTATCAAATATATCACTCGGTGAGCTACCATTCCATGCAATAATGATCATTGCCTTAGAAATATACGCATTAAATAATCAGTATAAATATATAATTTTTAAGAGTACAACTTCAACAAAAAAAAAATTAAATGCAAACATAGAACAGGTACCTGTAAACATAAGATATAGAAGCTCCACCTTCCATAAAAACTCCGAAATATATGCTGAAAAGAACGAATCTCTACAAAATATATCTTTCCAATCCAACGATCTCCATTATTTGGTTTGGTCTCCTAAACAAGTAAAAGAAAATTCCACATGAAATTCCAGAAGCTTTTCCAAAACAATATAAAGTAATTTTACATATCTATAATCTGAACTAAAAAGTATGGAAGTTTTTGCAAAGCTGAGCTAACTAAA
Organism: Hemerocallis citrina; assembly: GCA_017893485.1. Classification (NCBI taxonomy): domain Eukaryota; kingdom Viridiplantae; phylum Streptophyta; class Magnoliopsida; order Asparagales; family Asphodelaceae; genus Hemerocallis; species Hemerocallis citrina. Next base: position 104,587,220 of record CM030362.1, read on the forward strand.
ATTCAACTTATAGAAACATCTTCATCGACACCCAACCGCTACCCCTTCTCCCTAATCCGACCAACCAAAAAACCCCTTTGAATTTCATACAACAACAGCAGCCTCCCAACATAGTCAACCTCCACAAAAACCCTCTGTCATCATCCTCCACCATTCTATCCACCATTCTATTTACAGGTACACAGATGATCATGGATTACTAAGCTTCATTTAAAATCTCCTGCCTTCTTCCAGTTGCAGCCTTTTAGATCATTATATTCCAAGTCATTTTCAAACTTTCAGTTCTGTATTTTTCCCTCAAAAGTTTTCACTGTTTTCAGCATATAAGATGCTAACACATCACAAAAATAATCTTCAGGGCCCTGCCCTACCATTTGATGGTTCTTTAAATATAATTTCACACTCTACAAGGAGACTAGAAAGAAAAATGCAAAACATGCATACCTAATAAAGTTTCTAACAAGAAGTATTTGAAGTTGATAAGAACATGGGAACCTGAACATATCCAAATCAAAAGAGGGGAATGTTCACAATTTTAAATGAACTAGTAAGCCCCACACCGGTCTTGTGAATGCAAGGACTAAAAAGTAATTTTGAATTAATTTAGAATGAGAGGGTTTAAAGTGTAAACCCACAGATAAAATTTAAAAGTAATTTTGTATTAATTCACAATTTTAACTCGAACCAGGGTCTCTAATTCAACACATGCCCTTTTTGTCTGGTTGTAACTTTCGTTCATTATATATTTTATTACGCACCCAGATGAAAAAGACAAAATTTCCCCCAATCTTGTCTTTTTCCTCCATGAGTGAATCTTAAAGCATTACAACTTCCTATCTTTATAATAAAACACAAGACAATTTGAAAAAAAAGCTATCAAGTGGTTTCCCTTCAACTGAAACAAAATCAACGATTCAGAATCACCCACTCAAAATATATTTTCCCTCCAAAAAGTTTCCCTCTAAAAAAACACATTACTTTATTACTATCTCTCTTTTCTCACTTCACTTTTTCATATTTTTCTCTTAATCTCCCCCCCCCCCCCTCCCCTCTTTCTCTCTCATTTTCTCTTTATTTACTCAGAAATTTAGATTTGCAGATTTCACGTTTGCAAGTTTTCAGATTTTCTATGCGCTTTTTTTTACTGCTCATGTTACACATTGAAAATAATAAATATCTAGCTCGGTCTAAGATCAATATTTAAGACAACACATCTTACTCCACTTCTCTCGCGAATGAATGAATCTGCAGGCTGGCAAAAGAAATCTGCTTCAGCTCTCATAGGCCAGCCTAGGCGGAAGCAATTGACAGACCTGATATTTTGAATGACAAAAAAAAAGCACCAGTAATGGGGAAGTTACTCTGATTTACTTCAAACTGAGGTTTTTTTTTTTTTTTTTCCTTTTACCAAAAATATTCATATAAATCGTCATAGTTTCTCCATTGTGAATGTATTGATTTTTCTCTCTTGCTCATTTCAGCTTCCTGCATAAAAGAAATCACTCAAAAATTCGTCCAAAGGCATTTGCTATAGAAATATTAATTAGTCTGATAAATAGGGGTGACAACTAATCCTAGAAAGGCCTCTTCATCACCTCCATAAGCTGGCATTACATTCTCACCAGTCATTGGACTGACGTACCCAGCTAGCATACCATATAGTTCAAATGCCATCTAAAAGTGAAGAGAACAAATAATTATATTAAGTTGACAATTAATATCAACAAAATTATCTTAATCACATCTCCTTCATTTTAGAATAAGTACATCAGAATATTAAGCATCATTTCCCCTCAACATTATGGATAAACAAACAAGCATCCTAATCCATACCTCAAGAGGATAATTGGAACTATTATTGTTACCATCATCATCATCTAAAATTATATAAGATCAAATTCCTAATGGGAAGGGAAACCTTCCAGTTCAAAATAGGATAATTATGAACTTGTGCAAATTGAACATACAAAAATCTAAAATAACATAAAGACCATAAATTAGGAAAATTAAGATCTTCATGTTCATCCTATCATGTTTTGAATCAATTGTCTCATATGCAAATAATTGTGTATATTAATTACGAACTATACATTACAAAAATATGGACAAGTCTATAGCAAAAATGTGTGGATACCCACCCAAGGAGAAGTTCTATAAATCATACAGGCGAATAAAAAGCTAATGTGACACAAAATTTCTTTAATATGCCTCTATCAGTCTAAACATTTGACTTCTAGTTTGGAACAAGTGGTGTATTCTAAGTTACACCTTCAGAAAGGAATACATAGTCGTTACTTGTTATCATTCAAACATGAAAATTACTACTTTAAAAAACATTGAAAGAATACAGAGCCGTATTAATACAAACCGTACAAGATGATAGATGTAGCAAAGGCACTCTGGCATCAAACGTAAGTTTAGCGGCCTCACCCCAAATGCTTATACTTGAACATATCTTCTGAACTTAAAGGCCGACATCTACAGTTAAGTTCAATTATCACATTGTACAAATGCTCTCTTTCCAATCACTCCCGAGTGTACTTCTTCAATGCCTCATATTCCGGCTCGCACTCTTGAATGCACTGGTTGCTCAACTCCTCGCAAACAGCCTGCAAAATTGAAGCTTCAGTAGTCCGGTGTTGGCATTTCTTCAGTAAGCTGTTGTACTTGGTCCCTAAAACAAAACCAAACAGAATAAAAAATTACATATACATCTCTTCAAGAATTCAAATAATTCAAGAATTCAGATAAGGAAAAGTAGTAGGATGATATCCATACCAAGAAGCTGAAGCACGGAAAAGAGCTCGCAATCGAAGAAGGAAACCATCGACTTGGGAGAGCTTTGATTACCTGATTGTTGCCTTGTTTATCATCCATATATTCCGAATTGGCTCAATCCTCATCTTGATCACAAAGGACAACTACGACCCAGAAAAAGGAAATAATCAAAAAACCCATCAACAAAATCAGATAGAGTACACATTTCTTGACATTATACATTCTCCGGCAAGTTCTATCCATCTTCTGATTCACAACACACAAACAAGAAACGTCAAGATCCGTGCTCAATCATACCATTAGAATCAGAAACAAAAACCCATTTAAAAACAATATTAAAAAAATCAAATCTAAAAAATAGGAGGAAAGAGGAAGAGATATATACCGTGGCGTTGGAATACTTGGGTGATCGCTTCAAGGGCTGACAGTTCTTTGGGTTCCTCACCCATGGTTTCTTCTTGTCTCGATCTCTTGAAATTCTGTTGAGGGATTTGGGGGTTCCTTTTCGGAGGATTGAAGAGAGCGGTTCTTGATTAAGAACGATAGAGAGTGAGAGATGAGAGACAGAGAGGAACTACAACGGTCATATGGGATTTATTGGGAATATAATAAGGCTGTTGGAATTTTGAATTTGGAAGTAAGGATTAGCCGTTTGATTTGTGGACCTGATCCAACGGCTGAGGTCATCTGTCCTTTTTTTCTTTGGACCATGGCTGTAGTACAGCGGTACATAAAAAGTTTTTCTTTGAAAATTAGAGTTTGATTATTTTAATTATTTAAATATGTCCTTGACAAAATTTGATATCGCCTTCTTTTCTTGGGTAATATTTGATCCCTCGTCCACGACTTTTTAAATTTAAATAACATTTTAAACATTTCAAAACATCGTCTATCATCTGTCATTTTTTTATTAAAAAAAGATATATTTTAGGTTCAAACGATTATGGCTTCAACCTCAAATTCTTATTTTTAAATGTCAAATATCTAAAATTTGAATTCAAATGACTACAGATGCTCTTAGATGAGCATTTAGATTCACTTCTTTTGAAAAACAAGCAAATTAAGGACAGAACTTTAACTTATCATAAACCATAGAACCATGGTCGCTAAACTAGAAATGCCAACTGCATTGTGCATCAAAATAATTAGTTATAGGTATGTTACAAGGATATTACCAAACTAAGGCATCAGACATATTTGTTCTTCTCAGAAATGAGTTATCTATATAAAGACTCGATGTGTTCGATAAAAGATTTCCTGAATATCTAAAGATGTTTCAAGCAAACTTTGATTTGGGAAAGATGCTAACTGAATTTCAGAGGTCAAGTGAAAGGCTTAAGACGAGCTTTCTTTGCACTTCACCTTCGAGAGTACGATGTGGACAAAGTATAAAACTCAAAATTTTACAAAAACAAATCATTTTAGTTGTAATATTATGTAGAAATTTAATAGTAAACTCGCTACTATTAAATGTTCTTACCTCCTACGTGAAACCTCGAAGTTATTTGATATTTGTTGTCACTTCCAAGTTTACAGCTTACAAGTGTGAAATAACCCTCCCACTACACCAGTTTTCCGAAGTTGTAGCAAGGGTTGTGGAATTTATTTAAATTCTAATATTCTCCTGCATCATGTTCAGATCCCTTTTTGAGGCATAATCGCCATGTCGTTTGAGTAGAGGCGGTCTTTTAAATTTGCAACTGATACGTGCACTTTGGGATTTAAACCAGGGTAAGGAAATTTTATAGTAAAAATTAAAAGTGGAAAGAAATTCATTTAGGATAATTTCAAGATTCAAATGAAGTCAAAACTAAAGACCAAAATCCGTGATCATAAACTCTTGAAATAAATTGTGTTGCTTCGTGAGAGTCCAAACAAACTTGCAATTTTTTCACAATCCGGATAACTGTCCCTGACGCAGTGTGCATAAACCCCAAAGCAATTACCAACTTCTTACTATGCCTGGAGAGAGCAGTCTCTCTGTCTTCTTCATCGATATCAAGCAAGACCGCCTCTACTTCTGGAAAAACCTGCCTTTAATCTAATCACTATGTCATCCAAGAACGAATGTATCTCTTTTGGTTGAGACTGAGATCGGTCTCCCAAAGGAACTGATGAACACCTTCATTTGAACCGCAACCAGTATTCTTCCTCCCACCACTCTCTTCAATACGCTTCCTCACAGACTTCGCATCTCCCCATCTTCTAGGCTTTGAATGTGAATTTGCTAGTCGTACATGCCACCCTATGTTCTTAGGATCCAAAATCTTTACAATCCTCGCTCCCCGCTCTACATCTCTATGAATTCGACAAGCGCTTAACTATGAACTCCATATGGTATGGATCCATAGGCATTGTCTATATGATCTCCTCAACTTCTTCCAGGAGCCCAGCTAGAACCACAAGATCAACCAGGCATCCATAATGTTCAAGCTTCGAATCACTGCCATATACTTTTTTTTCATGGAACCAAAGTAAAACTCACCCTGTTGAACTAATCTACCATGCCTACAAGCACTTAGCAAAGACACGAATGTCACTTTATCAGAAGCCATCCTCTCGTCCTTCATTCTCTCAAAAAGTTGGAATGCTTTCTCAGACTGGCCATGGATGGCAAAGCCGATCAACATTGCATTCCAAGGGTAAACACTAATTTTTAGGGCTGTTTCTGTTGTTATATATATATGAAAATCCAGTTCTAGGTCACCACACTTAGAGTACATACAGATGAGACTAGCAAGCAATCTGCCGTTCATTTTGATATTGGCTTTATCTATATAGGTATGAACCAATTTTCCTTCATCCAAGGCTACAAGCTTGACACAGGTAGCAAGAACAGTCGTGAGGGTGAATGCATTAGGCAAAGGACTAGTGTGGTATCTCAGCTGGGAAACTAACAAACATATATATAAAGTAGAAGATATAAACTCCAGTTTGATTTTATTTGTTTAAGAGATGCATAGATAATTTCAAGAGAAAGAACAATTGCAAAATTATGCGGATTTCTTCCAAATTTTATTTGTAGGTAAGATGATGCACACTTAAAAACATTTACATTGTATTTAAATTAGAATTTGACCTCTTCTGGCCTCTACAATTGAATGGAAATGATGAAACAAGTTGATGAAGAATCTTTCTCTATATCATTAAAAGGTTAAGTTATGTTTTTAATGACGTCCGTATCTTGAAACTCACAAGTGGAGTATTGTAGGATACTCTTTATGGATGCGGTCACTTATGTAAGTGTGAGCTGGATCGGCTCTATGAGAATTTTAAAAGGCTGAAGTTCTCCAAAACACTTGCAGAGCTGAGATTTGTTCAGGGCCAAAATGAACACAACCGAGAGATTGGATGTGAAGAACACAATGTTGTGTAGAGTTTATTATTTGGGCATACACTAACGGCTGACGGTTCAAGATGAAATATTTAACCGATTAGCCAAGTATGTAAGATAAACTTTAACTATGGAAGGTTCAAAGTGAAATATCTACATATTCACGATGCGACATTGTTTCAATTGCACTCTGTGATATGTACCATTTATAAGGTGGGAGACGAAAATTATTGTTTGATCCTGTAGGCAAGGCAAGAAACACTAGAGGGGGGTGAATAGTGTTTTATAAATATTAAAATTTATCTTCTGTTTAGTCGACTGTAAAAAGAAGTTCAGTCGACTGAGGCTTCAGAGTAGAAGAGTATTTTGATACTAGTCTGATAAGTCGACTTAACACAGAGAGGCAGTCGACTTGCCAGAAGAGTTTCTGAGAAGATTGTAATACCAGTCTGATAAGTCGACTTAAGATGGGAATACAGTCGACTTACCAGAACGGTTTTGAGAGAATTGAAATGCAAGTAATAAAAGGTTCAAGAGACACAACCACAGAAATTCCAACCACAGAGTACACACGATGTATCCTGGTTCGGTCCTCCCGACCTACATCCAGTCCCCAAGCAACCCACTTGACATTTTCCACTATTCTAGAAAAATGTACAAGAATACCCTACGACGTTAGACAACAACCTTATCCAACCCATAGTCCTCTCTCACCACTAGAGAGAGCAACCCACTTTTTCACCAAGAGTGAAAACCAGACTCTACACCCTAGAGTCCTACTCTCCAACCGAGAGGAAAAGAAAACAATAAAATTATTTACAATCAACCTATAGCCTTGTTGTGATTGTGATTTTGTACGTGGCTATTCGGTCAACTTCTGAATTCAATCCAAAACGAATTCAATGTTATGTTGGACTGAACCAAGTCTTAAGAATTAGAGTGTTTGAGTTAAAAAACTTTTTCTCTTTGAAAGTAAGAACACTTAAAACTTTTTTTCAAAAGGCTTGGGGAACTCTTCAATGGTGATTCTAAGCCTCTATTTATAGAGTAGAATCCCTGGAAGTTGTAAAAACAGTTCTTACAACTGTTTACAAACGAATATATCTTTTTGAAATCAAAAAAATCAAAATTTGAAATCAGAAATCTGTCAAAATGACTTGAACAGTTGACTGGGTTGCCGTTATGAGTCGACTGGCCAGAGTTTGAAGAAGCTCAGACAGTTTTGTACAGGTACAGTCGACTGGTCCTTAATGGCAGTCGACTGTGATATGGCTAAAAATGGGGTTAAATCAGAACCGTCCAGATTGGGCACGAATCTTGAAGCTCAGGGGTAAAACGGTAATTTCACATGCAAATGGGTCCGAAACGGGTACTGGGTCTCCTTCTCATAGATCCAACACCCCACAAACGGATCCACTCCAACTGGGTACGGGTCCCGACCCAAGACAAACCCAGATCAGGATCAGCGGTAACAGATTGGCGCCGTCTGTGGGAAAAACCACACGAACAGCCTCCGCCTCTTCCTTGTCGACTAGCCCTTCTCCAACCATGCCTCCCAAAAAGGTCAGATCTAGAGGGTCCAACCGCGGACCCAATCCCGCTGATCAGCCAGAGGAAGTCCCCGTCCATCCCGCTCCACAGCCTGAACAACTTCCTCCCCCTGTCCAACAAGGCCAGCCTCCTCATCCCAATCAACAACCCCCCAATGGTCCTGCTGGCCATAACGGGCGGAGGCAGAAGCAACCTCTCCACCCAGACCATGTCTCGGTTCACAATGCCTCCTCGAACTCAATGGCTTCTCATCACCCCGACCTCCGCAACACCGTTCTGAACCGCCAAAAGGATGAGGATCTTCGCAACCACCTAGATGAGAAGCGAGCCCAAGAGGGAGCCTCCCGCCAACATCAAGGCGAGCAATCTCCTCGTCGCCGAGATGGCAGGAGGTCTCCGGACCGAAGAGGACGGGGCGCATCTCCTGAGCGTCACACGAGGAGGCCACGTTCCCCTGCTGATCGACATCATCCAAGGAACGATGAGGCACCTATCACTCGTGCCGAGTTCCTACAATTCCAGGAGACTGTGTTGCAGGCCCCCAACCTTCGCCCTAACAACCATAATGCCCAGAGGGTTCCAACACCCCCACGGGTTCCAAGTCCTCGCCACCGATCCAGGAGTCCTCTCCCGGCTCCCAGTCGCTAACAACACCATCATAGTCCTCGCTGATCCCAGGACTATCGACGCCGCAGTCCCCGCTCCCCTTCCTATGAAGAAGAGTCCAGGGGATCGTTTGATTACCAACGGAGGGACGATGCCCTCTACCGTCGTCTCCACGAGGTGGACAGGCGCATCGGCCGCATGGACAAAGAGGAGGAGTCGAGAGCAGGGACCGTCCGCCCCAGCAGTCCCCCCTTCTCTCGGACAATCATGGAGGCTCCCATCCCGAGGGGTTTCAAACCTCCGCAGTTTGAAACGTACTCAGGGGAGTCAGACCCTGTTGATCATGTCGAAAGCTTCAAGACCTTAATGCTGATCCATCAAGCTTCCGACGCCATGCTCTGCAAGACCTTCCCCGCCACTCTCAAGGGGTCGGCACGGGAATGGTACTCCCGGCTCGCTCCCTCTTCCATCTTCTCGTTCGAGCAGTTCGAGACGCTCTTCATAACTCACTTTGTGAGTAGCAGGCGAACAGAGAAGACGAGCCTCTCCCTACTCTACCTCCGACAGGAGAGGGGAGAAAAGCTGAGGGATTATGTGAGGAGATTTACCGCAGAGGTCAGGTCAATCGCCTCCCTCGACCAGTCAGTGGCAACAGTTGCGTTCCAGTCGAACGTCCTCAACTCCAATCTCCGATCGTCCCTCGCCAAGAAGCCCCCGCACAACTTCGCCGATCTTCTCCTAAGGTGCGAGAAGTACATTCGGGCAGAGGAGGCCGAGTGCCTCCCGAATTTCGGGGGATCCGCCTCCGGATCGAAGAGGAAGACGACAGAGGAGGAAGGGTCCAAAAAGCTGCAGAAGGACAATAGCGGTCAGCGCCGTCCTCCCCCCAGGTTCGAAAAGTTCACTCCCCTCACCACCAATGTCTCCACCATCCTGATGGAAGTGGAGAAGGAAGGAGTTATACCTCCTGCTCCGAGGATGAACACCCCGACCAAGAGGAGGAACAAGGAGAAATGGTGTCGTTACCACCGGGACCACGGCCACGACACCAACGACTGCCGGGCGTTGAAAAATGAGATAGAGGCCCTCATCCAGAGGGGTCAGTTGGCCAAATTTGTGAAGGCGAACAATCAGGGGGAGCGCGCCACTCCTCCGCCTCGGGGGGCTAACAAGCACTCCGAGCAACGCGATGAGACCCCCGAGTTTGAGGAAGAACGAGTTCTGCACCTCATCCACGGAGGACCTATGGGGGGCTCCTCCAACTCATCTCGAAAGGCCTTCGTCCGAGAGGTCAACTCAGTTCACAGCGCCCCTCCCCCCAAAGGCATTGGTGTCCCAGTGACTTTCTCCGATGAAGACCTCGAGGGGGTCCGAACTCCCCACTGCGACGCACTTGTCATCGACCTTCGCATGGCAAACTTCATGGTGCAGAGGGTCCTGGTAGACAATGGGAGCTCGGTGAACATCCTTTTCCTCTCTGCCTTCCGAGGGCTGCAGCTATCTAAGGATCACCTCAAGCCGGCCGGCTACACGCTCCATGGGTTCACGGGGGTACCAGTGACGGTCGAAGGGGTTATCACCCTGGATGTAACTGCTGGGAAGACCTCTACTACCCGGACAGAGCCGATGGACTTTATGGTCGTCGACGTGCCGGCTGCATATAATGTCATCTTAGGCCGCCCCGGCCTAGCTTCCCTGGAAGCTGTTCCTTCAGCGTACCACCTAAAAATGAAGTTCCCCACCCGGTCGGGAGTGGGAGAAGTCAGGGGCAGCCAAGAGATGGCTCGGAAGTGCTATATGACTTCCACTGGAGGACCGGTGCTCTCCCTCGAGACTCTAGAAATCCCCGAGCCGAATGTCCGACCCACGTCCGAGCCGGCGGAAGAGTTGGAAGAAGTTCTCTTCTCGGACGAGGACCCGAGTCGAAAGTTCCTCATCAGCAAGTCCTTGCCAACTGCCCTATGTTCCGACTTGGTGCAGTGCATCCGAGAGAACCGCAACCTATTTGCTTGGTCCGCAGCGGATATGCCTGGGATTTCCGAGGACCTTCTAGTGCACCGCCTCAGCGTCGAACCGGGGTGTAGACCGGTTCAGCAGAAGAGGCGTAAGTTCGCCCCCGAGCGACAACAAGCCATAAAGGAGGAGGTGGACAAGCTCTTAAGAGCTCGGTTCATACAGGAAGTGAACTATCCCGAGTGGCTCTCCAATGTGGTCATGGTTAAGAAGTCCAATGGTTCTTGGAGGATATGCATCGACTTCACCGACCTGAATAAGGCGTGTCCGAAGGATCCATTCCCTCTCCCAAATATCGACACCCTCATTGATGCCACCTCAGGCCATGAGCTCCTCAGCTTCATGGACGCCTTCTCCGGCTATAATCAGATCCGAATGTTCCCCCCGGACATTCCGAAAACTTCCTTCATTACCGACCAGGGCCTCTACTGCTATAGAGTCATGCCGTTCGGATTGAAGAACGCTGGAGCCACCTACCAGCGCCTCGTCAACAAGGTCTTCCAAAGTCAAATAGGCCGCAACATGGAAGTATATGTCGATGACATGCTCGTCAAGAGCATCCGGGGTACCGACCATGTGGCAGACCTCCAGGAGGCATTCGGCGTATTGAGGAGGCACAACATGCGGCTTAATCCGAACAAGTGTGCGTTCGGGGTCTCGTCGGGAAAGTTCCTCGGCTTCATGGTGAGCCAGCGAGGGATCGAAGCAAATCCCGAGAAGATCAAGGCCATACTGGACATGGCCCCGCCCCAGAATGTTAAGGAAGTGCAGAAGCTTACGGGTCGGCTCGCCGCTATTGGCCGGTTCCTTTTGAAGTCTGGGGAAAAGTGCCTCCCCTTCTTCAAGGCTCTCCGGGGGGCTAAGGGTTTCGAATGGGGCCAACCACAACAGGAGTCGTTCGACCAACTGAAGGCCTACTTGGTGAACCCTCCTCTATTCAGCAAACCCGTTCTGGGGAAACCCTCTTCATCTACTTAGCTACTTCCAAGCAGACCTTAAGTGCAGTTCTGGTGAGGGAAGAAGACCGGGCTCAGAGGCCCATCTACTATGTGAGCAAGGTACTTCGGGACGCCGAGCTCCACTATCCGAAGATAGAAAAGATGGCCTACGCCCTGATCATGGCGGCGAGGAAGCTCCGTCCGTACTTTCAGTCTCACTCGGTTGTGGTCCTCACCGACCAACCGCTGAAGCAGATCCTCCACAAGCCCGAAACCTTGGGCCGGCTTATGAAGTGGTCCATAGAACTGAGCCAACACGACATCTCCTACCAGCCTCGGACTGCTATCAAAGCTCAGGCCCTCGCCGACTTCATCGTCGAGTCCACCATTCCCGAGGTCAGCCATGTTCCGAATGGACCCCCCATTTGGACGGTTTTCGTGGACGGGTCCTCCTGCAACGAGGGTAGCGGCGCCGGTATCATCCTGAACGGCCCTGATGACTTCGTCCTCCAGTATACCCTTCGCATGAATTTCAAGGCCTCAAACAATGAGGCGGAGTATGAGGCACTAATCGCGGGCCTCAGACTGGCCCGAAGTGCCGGGGCGCAGCGCCTTCGAATCCATAGTGACTCTCAGCTGGTTGTGAACCAAGTTTTGGGCGAGTACGAGGCGCGAGACGAACGGATGGCGAAGTACCTCGCCAAGGTCCGAACCCTCATGGGCCGGTTCGAAGAGGCACTCATCCAACGAGTCCCTCGAGAGGAGATTCGCAAGCCGACGCCCTCTCCAAGTTGGCCTCATCATCCCTCCAAGGTCTCGAGTAGACCATCTTGATCGAGGTCCTCATGAAGCCGAGCATAGAAGACGAGACCCTCGACTCTGCTACAAGATAATTGGATGAAACCCTTAGTGGAATTTCTAAGGGACGGACTCCTCCCCAAGGACCCCAAAGAAGCACGCCGAGTCAAAACCAGGGCCGAGCGGTATGTCTTGATCGAGGGGATCTTATACAAGCGCTCCTTCTCGCAGATTGACGGCCGACCATACCTAAGGTGCCTCTCCCCAGAACAGGCCGACTACGCCTTACAGGAGCTCCACGAAGGCATCGGCGGAGCTCATTCAGGGTCTAGGTCTTTGGCTCGGAAAGTCCTGAATTACGGATACTTCTGGCAGACTCTCCTCCAAGATGCCGAGCGACACGTTCGGCAATGTGGCTCTTGTCAAAGACATTCCAACGTTCGTCGCCTCCCTCAAGCCAACCTCGCCTCCCTATCAAGTCCTATCCCCTTCGCAATGTGGGGGATGGATTTACTAGGGCCTTTCCCTCTAGCTCCGGGCCAGTTCAAATTCTTTGTCGTAGCCATCGGCTACTTCTCGAAGTGGATTGAGGCCGAGCCCCTCGCCACTATAACCGAGAACAAAGTGCTTCAATTCTTCTGAAAGAGCATCATCTGCAGATTCGGCGTCCCCCATGTCCTTGTAACGGACAATGGGACTCTGTTCACCGGTGTCGCATTCCGAGCCCTGTGCGAACATCTTGCCATCCAACAGCGCTTCTCCTCCGTCTCCCACCCTCAGTCGAACGGACAGGCGGAGAACGCTAACCGGCAAATCCTATCTGGTATCAAGAAGAGATTGGACAAATGTTCCAAAGGCCTATGGGTCGACCAACTCCCCAATGTGCTGTGGAACTATCGCACCAACAAACGGACCCCCATAGGAGAGTCCCCGTTCAACCTCACCTATGGGTCCGAGGCAGTAATACCACTCGAAGTCGGAATACCCTCTCCTCGTCTCGCAGCCTACAATGAGGAACAGAACGCCAGAGACCTCCGGGCGAACTTAGACCTGGTGGACGAGCTGAGGGAAAGAGCATCAATACGCCAGTAGAGCTACCGGAGAAGGGTCGAACTGGCGTACAACAAGAAAGTCCGACCCACCGATCTTAAGGATGGGGACTTGGTCCTTAGAAAGCTAGCCATCTCCTTCCCCAATCAGAGGAGCAAACTGGCCCCAAACTGGGAAGGACCCTACAAGATCACAAAGGTTATTCGGCCCGGAGCCTATCGTCTGGAAGATCTAGAGGGCAGAGAGATTCCGAGGACCTGGAATGCCGACCACCTCCTTAAATACCAAGAAAGCGCCCCGGTGCCTCTCTGAGTATCACGAGGTGTTGAACCATTCCACTCCTCTAACTTGTAATTCATTTCTAAAGTTGTTATATGTAAAAATGGCTCGCCGTCAATTATCAATGAAGAATGCTCTTTCATACTTATAAATTTGCTTGCATCTCTCCATCTTTATCTTTTGTTCTTTAATTTCAACCAATGGTTCGAAGTCCATTGTCCGGCTCGACTTTACTTCACCGGCGCGCCCTTAGGCGAGCCAGAAGTAGATCGCCGTTCGGAACTGCTCCCACAACCGTTGAACTACACCGATGGTTCGGAGTCCAACACTCGGCTCGACTTTACTTCCCCGGCTCGCCCTTAGGTGAGCCAGAAGTAGATTGTCGTTCGGAACTGCTCCCACAACCGTTGAACTACACCGATGGTTCGGAGTCTAACACTCGGCTCGACCTTACTTCCCCGGCTCGCCCTTAGGCGAGCCAGAAGTAGATCATCGTTCGGAACTGCTCCCACAACCGTTGAACTACACCGATGGTTCGGAGTCCAACACTCTGCTCGACTTTACTTCCCCGGTTCGCCCTTAGGCGAGCCAGAAGTAGATCGCCGTTCGGAACTGCTCCCACAACCGTTGAACTACAACGATGGTTCGGAGTCCAACACTCGGCTCGGCTTTACTTCCCCGGCTCGCCCTTAGGCGAGCCAGAAGTAGATCGCCGTTCGAAACTGCTCCCACAACTATTGAACTACACCGATGGTTCGGAGTCCAACACTCGGCTCGACTTTACTTCCCCGGCTCGCCCTTAGGCGAGCCAGAAGTAGATCGCCGTTCGGAACTGCTCCCAAAACCGTCGAGCAACGCTGGTTCGGGTCACATCGTTCGGATCGACTACGCCAACTCAAATCCTCGAGCCGAGCGGACGAGGGACCGACCCTCGTATATGGCAAAAAATCGTTCCGAGGCGAAGTCACCGTTAGATCATTTCAAAGTGCATGCTAGAGTGTGATGAACGGACCTAACCATGCCACGTGTCCACAAAACGACAAGATAATGTTTTCTAGGAACTTGCGCCTCCTTCCTCGTGATCCGCACCCTGATCAAGATCCACCGTCCAGATCAGGCCACGTGGCCGCAGCCTCGAAACAGTTACACCTCTGCGAGGCACCGAGCCGCACCGGTATGTACCGAGCGAGAGACGGGACCGAGGCTAAAGCGTGAGTTCCGTGGCCAAGGTGCTCGACGAAGCAAAAACTCGCTTCTCGCGGTTCACTACAAGCCTACTCTAGCTAACGCAATTACAGCACTACAACAAGCAAGCCAACTCCAATTCCATTAATATAACTTGGATAAATTTACAAAAAAGGTTACAACAAAAGACAGTTCGGAGACACAAAAACACAATACGACCCGTTTAGTGCCTCCGCGGAAGGGGGACGCTCCGGTTCAGGGATACCTTGGGTCGGCGCTTCTTGACCTCCTAGCTCATCTCTAAGCTGACGAATCGAGACGCTCCCTCGCCGCTGACCCTAACAGTCGCACCAACCGAACCACCACGTGAAGATACCGCTACTCCACTTTGAGCATCGGCTGCTGTCCGACCTATGATGGGGGTTCGGCTTGCGAGTTGATAGAACATGATCCCACAGTCAATCTCTTCGCGAGTACACGAAGTACTCCGAACATTAGCCCTTACTGGCTGAGGTTTAAGCCGAGCAACCTCTTCCTCCAGTTCAACGATCCTGTCCTTCAGTGTGTCGTCCCTCACAATTACCTTGAACCGAGGAAGCTTCGCCGAACCAGGATACTCGGCGCTATCAGATATTACACGGCGCAAATGGGTCACCTCGATACTCTTGTCGACCGTTACCCTTTGCAGCTCTCTACCCTCCTTGCAAAATCGTCTCGCTCGGCTAGAGCCCGGGCCAACTCTTCCTCCTTCGCAGAGAGTTCGGCCTCGACTATCCGCAGATGGTGCAACTCGGCCAACAGCTAGCTGTTCCTCTTTTCTACGTTGTACAGTATTCTCCTCGTCAGATGGACCTCGCCCTCGAGGCGATCCTCCCGGGACTGCTGAAACAACTCCGCGCGGCGCCGAGCTACCGCGGTGATACGAGTTTGCTCGGCGATCTGAAATGAAAAAGGACAGCATTGAAGAACTACATGACCGAACCAAACACTTAGACAAGTCCAAAATCAAAACAATCTTTTTCATTCATCATCAAAGCGGTGGCCAGTCCGCAGAAGGCATTACACTTTTAAAAAAAAAACAAAAAAACAATAACTACGAAAATTACGAGGGGATCAGGGGTCCACCTGCGTCGCCGCTTCGACCACAGGCGCGTCGCCAGATGGCCCCTCGTTTCTCCCCTCGACCTGGGGGTCTGCCACCGAAGGGTCGGCATCCACCTCCTCGTCGTCGTCGCCTTCCCCCTCGTCACCTTCGGCTCCCACCTCCTCGCCGTCTGAGGGTGATCCCGGCCACAGCCTGTAGCCGACCCGCTCGAAGCCGGGGACACGGTCCTGAACATGGTTGAGCACCCTTTGATAGGAAATCTCCATGTTCTTGGCCATGTGCTTCTTCGTCTCGGCCTCACACTCGGCCTCGACCTTGGCCCTAATCTGTGTGGCCAAGGCCTCTTTCTTCGCCTTCAGATCGGCCAGAGACTTCGCCGACGCAGCCAGCTCCTCGGCAGCCTTCGCGACTTTGGCAGACTCCGCATCAAGTCGCCCCTTGGCTCTTTCCAGGTCGGCCACAAGATCGGCAACCCGGACTTCCAAGGCCTCGACTCGCCTCTGCTCGGCCTCGAGTTACCGAACCGCCTTGATCTTCTCCGCCCTGTCTTTGTTGCTGGCGGCCTTCAGCTCTTTCTCCTACTCGGCGAATGTCTCAAGGAGATGGCCGAAGTGACAGGTAGCCTGTAAAGACAACGATAAGTGTAAGATACAGGCCGAGCAGTAGACTTAAAGAAATCCACAATGAAAAACTTACCGATACGAGCGACCGAGCCACTTCGTAGGTATCGTCGCCGACCATCCCCGCCTTCAGCGCGGCTCTATCCTTCGGGGTCGCCAGATGCTTGACGACCTGCACCGACATCTGCGAGTTCCCGAGGAATCTGTCGTGATTCTTCACCCGCCAGTTCGGCACGAACAGCTGTTTGTGCTGCTCGGTCAGGATCTCCTCGGCCGCCTCGGTCAACTGCGGAGCCTTGAGCGACAACGCCGCATTAACATCGAAGGCCCCACCAACCGGGGCCGAGGCCACAGGCACCGAGGGCTCCTCGGCAACAACCACCGTCGAAGGCGCCTCAGTGGTCGGAGGAGGCGGAGTGGTGGTCGAAGCGACCTTGGGCTGCGGAGCTGACAAGGCAGCCTCGGTCGGCCTCTTCCTCTTCCTGCCACCAGCCAATTTGGACCTATCGGCCATCATGGCATTGAAATCTATCTTCATCGCTTCTGCATCAAACGAAACAAAAACTGAGTCAGTAAGACGAGCTAAAGACTTGAAAGAAAAACAAAAATAAATGAGATGTCAGGAGCACACTCGGGTCGATGGGGCTAAGGCCGGACCCGAACAGCACCTCCTCCGTCAACTCCCTCCAACTCAACAAGGGGAGGGCCATGATCTTCCTCGCCACCTCCTCCTCAGTCGCAGACAGTACGAGGTTGGCTCTCGCAAACTTGGGCACCTCCGGTTTCCACCGGGTCGAAATTTGCAATATTGGTTCCCCCCTTAATATAAAAAACTTCTCTTTCCAGCCTTTAATTGAGTTCGGGTTTTCTATGATCCTAACACCCTTCCTCGGCCCCAAGTAGTACCGATGCTCTATCTTGTGCATCCGGTTTATTCGATACAGGCCTCGGAAGACCGTTAGGTCCGGCTCGACTCCAGCTTTGCGACACTGAAGCAGGAATGCATTCACATGACGCCATGTGTTCGGCATAAATTGGGTCGGCGCGAGGCAGAACCACCCGAGGATCTGGAGAATGAAGGGATGCAACGGAAAATGCAGTCCGGCATTCAAGGAGTCGAAGTCGAACATGCACATATCCGATGACGATAGTTTGGAATTCGCCCGCATCCCAGCGCCGGGGACAATTAACTTATACTCCGGAGGGATGGCGAATCCCTTTCTTATCCGAAGGAGATCCCTCTCGGATAGCACCGACCCGATCTCGTCTGCCTCGATAGGAAGTGCCGGATTGGGCTCCTCGTATACTTCCGACTGGCCGAAGATTGCCTTCTTCAAAAGATTACCTTCGTACTGCCTAACCCCCGAATGCCCGGACAGTACAGAAGGGTATCGCCCCATCTCGGGGGCCTGCTTCGGATTCTCGACAATCACCTCAACCACGGGAGATTGTGTTTCTACCCTCCTCTTCTTCTTCACCTTCCTCGCCTCGGTCACCGACGGCTCGGCTACCTGCTTCCCCTTCCTATTGATCTCCGCCTGCCTTCTCTCCTCGGCGCCATCATTGCGCGAGGACGAGGCCTCACTCCCCGAGTTCACTCTTGACATCTCTAAAAAAAAAAGCTAAGGCTAGTAGACTGACCTTTGAAGTGACATTTACGGTCGAAATGAGCTCGCCGGAAATCGCCTGGCCCACGCGACAACTAGCGCAACCACCTTGGAGCGTAAATCGCCACTAGCAGAGAGCACAGAGTAAAAGTGAAATCTTAAGAGTGAAAAGTGAGAAATGAGCTTGGGGGTGGGGGAATGATCTTTTATAACCCCAAAAGCAAGTTTGGGCCGCCTTGGGAATCTAAAAAGCCCATTAAGAAGCCAAAATGCCAAAGCAGAGCGTTACGACGTTTCAATTTCAACAACAGAGAATCCTCAAATCACCAAGTCCACGACTCGGCCACTGGTGTGCCTAACCGAGCTGCCGAACAGCTTGACTGGGCAACCGAGCCACTGAGTCTCTTCAAAACAGCTCCAAGCTGCTAAGTCTCCACACCTCGGCCAACGGCACCGAGCTTCCAAGCCGAGAGGACGAGGGACCGACCCTCGTATATGGCAAAAAATCGTTCCGAGGCGAAGTCACCGTCGGATCCCTCCAAAATTCATGTCAGAATTCGATGGACGGTTCAGATTGCGCCACGCCCACAAAACGACAAGATAACGTTTTCTCGTGATCTGAGCCATATCCTCGTGATTCGCGCGATGATGGACGCTCCGGATTCGACCACGTGTACCTCCGACCCGCCTGCCACCGGCCTGCCTAACCGAGCTACCGAACAGCTTGGCCAAGCAGCCGAGGTACTGGGCTAGAAGGTCACGACCCATCAAGACTGACATTCTTCAAAACGTCCAACTCCATGCCTCGACTAAAAGCACCGAGCTTTCGAGCCGAGAGGATGAGGAACCGACCCTCGTATATGGCAAAAAATCGTTCCGAGGCGAAGTCACCGTCGGATCTCTCCAAAATTCGTGTCAGAATTCGATGGACGGTTCAGATTGCGCCACGCCCACAAAACGACAAGATAATGTTTTCTCGTGATATGAACCCCATCCTCGTGATTCGCACCATGATGGACGCACTAGAACCGACCACGTGCACCTTCCGAACTGCCTGCCACCGGCCTGCTTAACCGAGCTACCGAACAGCTTGGCTAAGCAGCCGAGCTACTGGGCTCGGAAGGTAGCGACCCATCAAAGCCACATCCTTCAAAATGCCCAACTCAGTGTCTTGGCTAACGGCACCGAGCTTCCAAGCCGAGAGGACGAGGAACCGACCCTCGTATATGGCGAAAAAACCTGCCGACCATCCTCAGCCGTTAGATCTTATCAAAAAACGCGCTCGGCATGATGGACGACTCAGATTTAGCCACGTCCACTAAACGACAAGATAGTGTTTTCTGGGGATCTGCGCTGAGATGGACGCCCAGGATCGTGCCACGTACTTCGGCTGATCCCGAACTATTGGTGCCTCGATCTTCCGAGCCAAGAGGACGAGGAACCGATCCTCTTATGCCGCGGAAAAGCCTGCCGAGCCGAGAGGACGAGGAACCGACCCTTTTATGCCACGGAAAAGCCTGCCGAGTCGAGGGGACGAGGAACCGACCCTCGTATATAGCGAAAAAACACGCCGACCCATATCAGCCGTTGGATCTTGTCAAAAAGCGTGCTCGTCATGATGGATGGCTCAGATCTTACCACGTCCACTAAACGACAATATAGCATTTTTTGGGGATCCGCACTGAGATGAACGGCCCAGATGACGCCACGTACCTCGGTTGATTCCGAGCCGAGGAGCCGACCTGCCGAGTCGAGGTACCGAGAAACCGACCCTCGTTAACGAAGAAAAATCCTGCCGAGGAATAGGGATCGTCTGATCACTCAGAAATTCGCGCTCGGCACTGATCAAAGGCCCAGATTGCGCCACGTCATAAATTGGTATTTAAAAATCAATTTTTATTTATTTAAATCGTATTATTTATTTAAAAATTGTGAAAAATTGCTAATAATTCGGGAAAATTAACTAAAAATTCTAGAAAATAATTAAAAATTTGGGGGGATATTTTTGAGCCCCTGAACGAACAATTATTGCCTAGAATGTACTGTTAAGGCCCCCGAACGATTGGTTAACACATCGCAAAATTAAATAAATAGTCCGAAAAAATAGATAAAAGCCGTTAAATACTCGATGTGGCTATAGAACAGCTCACGGCTTCAAAAATCACCTTACTACCCTTCGAGATTCAAAACCCTCCATTCGGACTCTGATACAACTCCACTAGCCACTAAAACGGTTAAACTACTCCTCAAAGGCTGATCACACTCAGTCTTTAGGAGTGGGGGGCTCGTGATATGGCTAAAAATGGGGTTAAATCGGAACCGTCTAGATTGGGCACGAATCTTGAAGCTCAGGGGTAAAACGGTAATTTCACATGCAAATGGGTCCGAAACGGGTAGTGGGTCTCCTTCTCACAGATCCAACACCCCACAAACGGATCCACTCCAACTGGGTACGGGTCCCGACCCAAGACAAACCCAGATCAGCAAGAGGAAAATCAGGGTCACTGATTTGACCGAATCAACGGGCCTGATTTGCTCTTACCGGGAATCAGGGGTCAGTTTCCTAAACAGATTGGGAGGATTTTTCTCCTGACAGTTACATAGGAAATCAGGTCCCTAATCACTCCCCTGGCGACTATAAATACCTCCCCCTACCACTGTGACCAGGTAATCACTCTTTTTCCACCTTAAGCTCTTTCTTAATCATCACTGGTTACTGACAAGAGCATCGGAGGGTGCGTCGCCGGAATCAACCCCGGTGTATCGCACTTCCTTGTAGGTTGCGGCAGGAATAAGAAGGCTTGGATCCGCTGTTCAGGTTTTTCTCGCGAACTCACAAATCTCATCTGTTTACCCCCACACCAGAATCAGCGGTAACAGACTGGTACTCAACAACTGACCTAGTTCAAACTATTTTGACCTTTATTTTTGAAAACCACACAGTTATAAAATTATATGTGAGTGTGTGTGTGTGTGATAAGGCTTTTAAATCAATCTAAGACTCAACAAAAGAAGATTATATTTGTTTTTACAAGACACAAAATATAAGACATTGAAGCTTTGGTCTTGACTTGAGTCTTTAGTCTTGATAGAAGCTTTAGACATTGTCCTTGTATGAAGCTTTGCTTGATCATTCTTCAGCTTTAGAACAACTTGCTTGATCAATTTTCTTTGAGGCCTTTGAGTATCATACATGATAAACTTTGATACAACCTGCAATATATGAGAGGCAGCACAACAACTTTGCATTGTGTTGTAATCATCAAAATCAAGAATCAACATTCTCTCCCTTTTTGATGATGACAACACAATAGCTTACAATAATGGAAATAAATATTACAAATGCTCACATGCTCCCCCTATCAAATGTACAATATGCATATGTGTGAAAACATGCACAAAGATATACACAAAGATATGCATCACAAAACATGCACAAAATAACACAAAGTAACACAAAGCTTATAGCTATATTTCTCCCCCTTTGTCATCAACAAAAAATGGATAAAAAAATAAACCACAAAAAGTACATAGCAAAATGACAAACAAAGACAAATTTATACATAGAAAGGGGATATTCTTAGTTCAAACGGTTACATAACAAGGTCGGGACTTCTAAGGAATTGGATATAGTCCCTAGAAGATGAACCCTCCTCTACATGAGAAGTTTTTGATCTCTTATGAGCCATGAAAAAACAAAACTCTCAAACAAAGAAAGGGGAAGGAAATATACCAACAAAAACTCAGAAAGAAGCAGAGAGCTTCAAGAGAAGTTGAAGCACCACACGAAAATGGAAGGATTTGGGCTTCAAAGACTTAAAATCGGTAGCAACAGCAGTAGCAACAGTCGACTGGACGATTTTGGCTGAGAGAGAAAAGGTAAAGTAAAAGTGAAAGAAATAGGTAAGTTTTTAGGGTTTGTAGAAAGAGTTGATGGCTGAAATCAAGAGGAAATGCAATCAACGACTAAAGGTGGTCAAAGTGAACAGTAGAAAGTGAAAAGTCGCCTCAAAAGGTGTGCCAAAATTCGAATTTGAAGAAAACTAATTTGCGACAGTCACTGGTATTATGGGGCAGTCGACTTAGTCGAGAGCAAAATAGAAAATTGAACATAGCATTAATACAACGGGTCAGTCGACTGGGTACTCTGCACAGTCGACTGTCCAGAACATAAAACTCAGACAAAAACTTAGAAAAATAAAGATACTTGGCAGTCGACTAAAAAATACTTGTAAGTCGACTTACCAGAGAAAAAATTCAAGAAACATCATGAAAACTACAAATCCCTAGTTCTCTTCTTAAGGTGATAAATGTGTCTTCCTTAAGAGGTTTGGTAAAGATGTCAGTTATCTGTTTATCAGTAGAAATAAAGTCTAAAGAAATGTCTCCCTTTAAAACATGATCACGTAAAAAATGATGTCGAATATCAATATGTTTCGTACGTGAGTGTTGAACCAGATTTTTAGATAAGTTAATGGCATTGGTATTATCACACATTATTGAAGGTTTTTCAAATGAAATACCATAGTCTAATAGGATTTGTTTTATCCACAAAATTTTGGTACAAGCCAAACTTGCAGCGATATATTCAGCTTCTGTAGTGGATAGGGATACCGAATTTTGCTTCTTACTGCACCAAAAGACTAGTGAATGTCCCAAATAGTGACATGTCCCACTAGTACTCTTGCGGTCAGTTTTACTACCAGCAAAATCTGCATCACTATATGACAAAAGTTGAAAGTTATCGGTGTGTGGATAAAATAAACCATATTCAGATGTGCCTTTAAGGTATCTTAAAATACGTTTCACAGCTTTTAAGTGAGACTCTTTAGGACTTGACTGATATCTAGCACACAAACATACACTAAACATAATGTCCGGTCTACTAACAGTTATATATAAGAGTGAGCCAATCATACCTCGATAGAGTTTTTGATCGACACTCTTACCTAATTTATCTTTGTCAAGGGTAGTGGTAGTAGCCATAGGTGTGGTCTTACTATTCGTGCTATCCATGTTAAACCGTTTGAGTAATTCCTTAGCATATTTTTCTTGATTAATAAATATGTCAATCGGTGACTGTTTAATTTGCAGTCCAAGGAAATAGTTGAGTTCACCCATGTGAATCATCTCAAATTCGTTTTTCATGGTGTTAGCAAACTCTTGACAGAGATTACTATTAGTAGAACCAAAGATTATGTCATCTACATATATTTGTATGATCAAGATATCTATCTCCAGTTTCCTAATAAACAGGATAGTGTCTACTTTACCTATTTCAAAACCTG
The DNA here is from genome assembly GCA_017893485.1 of Hemerocallis citrina. Taxonomy (NCBI): domain Eukaryota; kingdom Viridiplantae; phylum Streptophyta; class Magnoliopsida; order Asparagales; family Asphodelaceae; genus Hemerocallis; species Hemerocallis citrina. The sequence continues at coordinate 104,610,372 of CM030362.1, forward strand.
TTTCTAAAAGAAAAGTCTTCAATCGATCATACCAAGCACGTGGAGCTTGTTTAAGACCATATAAAGTCTTTTTCAATTTAAAGACGTGGTTTGGGAATTGTTCATGTTCGAAACCTGGTGATTGTTTAACATAAACATCTTCCTTTATAAAACCATTAAGGAAAGTACTTTTAACATCCATTTGAAAGAGTGTAAAATTCATAAAACAAGCGAAAGATAATAAGATACAAATTGATTTTTATCTAGCAACAGGAGCATATGTTTCATCAAAATTTTTGCCTTCTTCTTGATTATACCCTTGAGCAACTAATCTAGCTTTGTTCCTAACAACTTGTCTTGATTCATCTAACTTATTCTTGAATACCCATTTGGTACCAATTATAGTATGATCAGGAGGTCGTGGAACTAAATCTCATACATCATTCCTTATGAATTGGTTTAACTCATCTTGCATGACATTCATCCAAAATTCATTCTCACACGCTTCTTGTATATTCTTCTGCTCAAAATCCGATAAGAAGGCTGTGTGAGATATCATGTTAACATGTGATCTCATCTGAATTCCATGTGAAATGTCACCAATTATTAAGTTATGAGGATGATCTCTAACTTCAACAAAAGACTTTGGTAAAGTTGGAGACATCACAACAGGATTAGTCGACTTGACCAGTCCATCAGTCGACTAATTTACAGCAGTCCACTTGACTTCCTTATCGGTCGACTTATTCGCAAGGCTAGTTTTCTCTAAAGATGTAATTACTTTATTTAAAGCTGATGAATCAGGTTCATCATCTTCAATTAAAGTCGATGAAGACAGAGATTCATCAAATGCAACATGCATGGATTCTTCAATAGTCATTGTTGACTTGTTGAAGATTCTATATGTCTTACTCCTATTTGAGTATCCTACAAAGATACCCTCATTAGATCTAGGATCAAACTTTTCTAAATTATCCTTAGTGTTCAGAATAAAACACTTACATCCAAATATTTTAAAGTAAGAGACCTTAGGAATCCTATCAAAAAATAGCTCATAACATGTTTTCTTTAGCTTAGGCCTAATCAAAATTCTATTCAAAATATAACATGTTGTAGTAACGGCTTCAGCCCAAAAATACTTAGGTAAATTGCTTTCAACAAGCATGGTACGTGCACATTCTTACAAGTCCTATTCTTCCTTTCATCCACTCCATTTTGTGGTGAAGCTCTAGGCAATGCAAACGAATGAGTTATACCATTCTTGTTGCAATATTCTACAAATGTTTCATTTTCAAATTCTTCACTCTGATCACTTCTGATAGTGACTATGGTTATAGACTTTTGATTTTGAATTCGTTTACAAAAATTAGCAAATTCTCCAAAAGCATCATTCTTATGTTTTAAAAAGAAAGTCCAAGTGAAAAATCGTCTACTAAAATAAATACACACCTACTTTTATTTAAAGAAGCAATTCTAGTAGGGCCAAATAAATCCATGTGGATTAATTCGAGTGGCCTACTAGTAGAAATTACTTACTTTGTTTTAAAAGTAGATTTAATTTGTTTACCTAGTTGACATGCATCACATAACTTATCCTTTTTAAAGGATAGTCTTGGCAGCCCTTTAACTAGGTTGTACTTAGAAAATTTAGAGAGATTTTTCATATTCACATGGCCAAAACGTCTATGCCATAGCCAAGAATCATTATTAGAAGCTACTAAGCAAAAATCATTCGAAAACTCATATGCTTTTAAACATAATTCATAAATGTTATTTTTCCTAAATCCTTGAAAAATTATATTTTGAATGGTAGAATCATAAATTAAACATGCATCTTTTTCAAACATGATTTTATAACCCTTATCACATAATTGGCTAATACTTAACAGGTTATGCTTAAGTCCACTAACTAATAAGACATCTTCTATAGAGGGGTTAGTGTGCTTACAGACCATACCAATTCCTATGACCTTTCCTTTGTTGTTGTCACCAAATGTGACTGTTCCTCCATCAATGTCTTGTATGGAAGATAGGAGGTTGGCATGACCATTCATGTGCTTCGAGCATCCGCTGTCAAGTATCCAACGATCTCTCTTAGGTACTTATAAAATATTCAATGTGAATATGGTACCCTTTTCATTGGATCCAAAATAGATTAGTTTGTGGGAAACCAAACCCATGAAGAGTTTGATTTTTCACCATAAGCAGAAATATAATTAGCTAAATTACATACAGTAAGCATATATGAATTAATAAAAGCAATTCTATCTTTCGAACTCAGGTTGACTGGAACCCATACATATTTGCTCTGTCCAGCCGACTTTACAGTACCTTTCAGTCGACTGTTACTGTTATTCAGTAGACTGGAAGGTAGTATAGGTCGACTTATCTGATGTATTTGTCTCGTTGAATGAGACTCAGTACCTCTGGACATGTGACTGATATGTGGATTCAGTCGACTGGTCTGAACTGTAGATTTGCCTGTTCATGAAAAGTTACAGTTTTAGGTTTTTCAAAAAACTCATAAAGTTTATTCTTAACACTAGACATAGATACAGATTTGTTTACACTAGTGTTCTTAGAAGAATGAGATTTTTCGAGGGACTTTTTAAAACCAAGTCCAAACTTTTGATTAGATTGCACTTGATTTTGAAGAACATCATTTAAATTCTCTTTTCCTTTATTAAATTTAGATAAATTCTTGGATATCTCTTCATAATTTTTCTTTAGAGACTCAAGATCCATATCTAAACTAGAAAGACGAGAATTTAAGGATTTTACTTCTTTATCAAGGTTAAGATTCTCTTGAGAAAGTGTTTGATTAACTTTCTCTAAGTTCTTAACTCTAATCTTTTCTTTTTTAAGTTCTTGAAAAATCTCGTTGAAAGCATCAAGTAAATCATTAGAATCATAATCATTACTTACTTGATTTTGAGATGCCATAAAATACACGTTTGCAACCTCGTTTGTCTTATCAATTTCTTCTTTCGACGAAGAATCGCTATCATCCCAAGTTGCTTGGTATGCCGTTTTGTTCTTCACGAACTTCTTCTCTGTGTACTTGTCCTTCTTGAAGTTGGACGCCTTTCCTTTAGATTTTGCTTTCTCTAGTGGGCAATCCTTCTTCATATGGCCTGTCTTGTTACACCTGAAACAAGTTGGAGGTTCATTAGATTCCTTTGATTTTGAATTAAACTTACCTTTTCTTAGGAACTTTTTGATCTTTCTCGTGAACATGGCAATCTCTTCCTCATCTTCTTCTTCATCCTCGGAGTCCGACATGGCTTTGAATACTAATGTCTTATTCTTTGATTATTGTGGTTCGGCATCCTTCTTGCACTCTTCAAGTTGTACCTCATTAGCCATAAGATTTCCTACAAGATTCTCAAGAGAAAGTTGTGTTAAATCATTGGCCTCTTCTATGGCGGTGGTCTTCTTCTCTCATTCGGGGGTTAGTGCACGAAGTACCTTCAATTCCTCACCATCTCGGCTTGAGTATACATCTTTCCAAGTGCCATAAGTGAATTGTTAATGTCCGTGAACCTTGTAATCATCTCAGACACATTCTCATTCTCCTTCATGCAGAACATTTCAAACCTATGAACAAGAACAGATATTTTAGATTCTTTTACTTTATTTGTTCCTTCATGAGTTACCTCGAGTGTGTGTCAAATTTGATGTGCAGTTGTTGCATTGGACACACAGTTGAACTCCTCTTTTGTAAGGACACAAAACAGCGCATTCATAGCCTTTGCATTGTTCGTTGTTTGGTTCTTCATGTCATCGTTCCATTGTGCATATGGAATGGTAGGAGCGGTGTACTCGGTCTCTATCATGTTCCATATTTCATAGTTGATGGACTGAAGGTAGATCTTCATTCTACACTTCCAATAGTTGTAATTGGTTCTATCGAAGAGGGGTGGCCTTTGTGTAGATTGGCCTTCATGGTATTGATTTGCATTAGAAGTAGTTGCCATTGCACTCAACCAGGCTCTGATACCAAGTGTTGGGTCCTATAGGCAAGGCAAGAAACACTAGAGAGGGGGTGAATAGTATTTTATAAAAATTAATTGCGGAATTAAAATTTATCTTCTGTTCAGTCGACTGTAAAAAGAAGTTCAGTCGACTGAGGCTTAGAGTAGAAGAGAATTTTGATACTAGTCTGATAAGTCGACTTAATACAGAGAGGCAGTCGACTTGCCAGAAGAGTTTCTGAGAAGATTATAATACCAGTCTGATCAGTCGACTTAAGATGGGAATACAGTCGACTTACCAGAACGGTTTTGAGAGAATTGAAATGCAAGTAATAAAAGATTCAAGAGATACAACCACAGAAATTCCAACCACTGAGTACACACGATGTATCCTGGTTCGGTCCTCCCGACCTACATCCAGTTCCCAAACAACCCACTTAAGATTTTCCACTATTCTAGAAAAATGTACAAGAATACCCTACGGCGTTAGACAACAACCTTGTCCAACCCGTAGTCCTCTCTCACCACTAGAGAGAGCAGCCCACTCTTCCACCAAGAGTGAATCCTGACTCTACACCTTAGAGTCCTACTCTCCAACCGAGAGGAAAAGAAAACAATAAAATTGTTTACAACCAACCTATAGCCCTGTTTTTGCACTGTTTTGAGCGGTCGACCGTCAGTCATTTTACTTGCTGTTTTTGTTGAACTATTTTCGTTTCTTTTGAATAATTAATCTATCGAACTTATGAATTATTGATCTACTGTTTTAGATGATGTTTTACTACATATTTTAGGATTTTACAGAGAGTTGTACTTTAATTATAATAGAATTTAAATTAAATTCCTATTATACTATATCTTAAGCTAATAGGCCTACCCCTCTCCTTTCTTCATTTTGAAATAGAGAAAGAAGAGCAAAAGTAGGGATTCACACTTCCTGAACACGTGAGCACCACATTATATTATTATATTATATCTATAGGGATTCACACTTCCTGAACACATGTCAAACTCTCTCCTTTCTATATTTTAAAATAAAGAAAGGAGAGCAAAATGAGGAATTCACATTTATTAATACGTGTAGTACACACTTTTTCATTAAAAAATATATAAAAGCCTTAAACCTATAAATCTGGAACTTAATTACTAGAATTGTGCTTTGCTCATTAAGTGTTCGATGAAATGTCTATGTATCACACAATATGTTTGTGAAAAATTAGTTTTGAAAAAATATGTGCAGCTAAATCAATTGTATCTATGTATGGTGTATGTACTAATTTTTGAAACCCTAATTTACTACATCATTTTATTTTCAATTTCTAATTTTTGTCTTTCGAATCATGAAATTTGAATTTGAGGAAGAGTACTGGTTGAAGATGAGGATGACTGTAGTATCGGATCCAAGAATGAGATTTGGTAAGGAGGTAGATGGCGGAGAGTAGGGTGAGGAAAACGGAGAGGTGGAGGAGGATGTTGGAGAAGGGGACATCGCTGCGGTCGAAGACAGCGGATACACGGGAGATGAGGAATAAATCATCTGATAAGGTGTGAATTTGGGAGGGGGAGGGGAGGAAGAGGAGGGTTGAGATGAGACGGGTCAAAGCTTGAGTATTATTGGTTATGATGTGTACAAAGGCCGAGCTCATTTTTTAGGATAAATTTCACTAAACTATACACTTGAAGAGTTAATTTCTCCCAATTCTCTCACAGTTTTTTAAAGTTCCATATAATTTTATTAGTTCATTATATATTTTTTTGTCTGTGCAATTTGCACATGGTAACGCTGGTGACTTGATTAAGTGAACTATATAAGTTATTCGAAGTAATGGATGTTTTGTGATATTCTATGACTTTAAAAATATGATTCTCAGTTATTTAATGGATTTGATACTGTATTTCAATTCTGGAATTTTGTGGGCATATCGAATGAATTTGGATTTTGTTAACCTAAGAGGTTTTTATCGATATAAACATTTTGATGATGAAAGCAACAGTTCTTATTGGAAGTTTTGGTATTGATATTCAATTTGTGAGTCTCTAGGAGTTGAGTGGAATTCCTGTGTACCGGCAGATGTGATTATGTGAATTTTGACCATTTGGGGTCATTGGGGTTGTTTTGTGGAATTAAGTCCGGCAGGATACATTAACTCTAGAGGGGAGAATTTGTGTCTTTAATAATAATCAACCTAAAAACAGGCACTAGTGGAGATGTGATGGAACTTGAGAAATGTAAGTATATGCTCTTGGGGTTTTTAGTCCAATAGATGCGTTCCAGGACTGTGTGTCGTTCTGTCTCGAGATGACATTTGTATGTTCGCGTGTCGAGGGTCTGCAGGCCTATTCACAGAGCATGCAGAGTGCATTCGCGTGTCGAGGGTCGGCGGGCCTATTCATGGAATGTACCTTGTGTATCTGCATGTCGAGGGTCTCGCAAACCTATTCGTGGGATACACGGCAGGGAGGTGATTCTCCAATTTTTGAGCTATTCTTACATGATGCATGCCCGTCGAGGGTTGGGATGCCTATTCGCGAAGTATTCTGAATCTTGTTCTCCGTCACCGTAGTAGGATTAGTTGCATAACGAAGGATTTAACCTTATAAAGTGTAGAACGATAAAGGCTTGCACCGGACCTATGTAGTATGGAATGCATAGAATCAGACAAGTATGCATTAGAGAGTCATCATATATCATCTATGTTTTCTTGACTTGGTTTTATGCATGTTGTTTTCTGTTTTCCTACACTTGACACTTCGTCTAGTTTTACTTGATGCTTTCATGTTTTATTTATTGTTATTTAATTTTCCATTCGTTATTTCTATTTATGTGTTACTTGTAATTTTATTCTTCATGTTTTATTTATGTTGTTTTTCTTTTAATGTCACTCACACCGTTATGGATGACCCCTGTAGTTTTGAGGGTTAGGGTTATCTCTAACCTCAAGTTTTACAGGTAGGTACCTATAGCATTAGGATTTGGATGCATGTGGTAGATTGATGTTGTGGCTTGTGTAAATTGTAAAAGAAAGAAATTGTAATTCAAGGTGTTTAATTTTCCGCTATGCTTTGTAAAGAAATGATGTAATAAAAGTTGAAAGAAAAAAATTATCTGTGATTTGGCTATGTTTACTATTACATTGAGATTGATGCTGGGAATTGTCCCACGTATTTCTAAGATATTATATCGAAAATTCGGGGTGCTACAAGTGTTTTGGTTGAACCCCAAAAAAATGAGAATTGTGGCCCAAACTGATAAAACTACCCAAATTACCAGATTAAATTTCAAATAAATAAATAATTATGATTAATTGAGGTACCAAATTTTAGAAATACATTTTTAAGAAAAAAATAAGATGCTTGTAGTCAATGTTTACGATAATACCGAAGGAGTCAATTTTGTACGCATATAGGATTCGTATGGAGCTGGTCTACTAGTAACTAGGCCCTGTGAAGAACATTTTTTTTGAAGAATCATGTGAAGAACATTAGTTTTATATATGAGTTTATTTTATAGCAGTAAATAAATAAGTAAAAAAGTTCAGTACTTAATGTCTATAAATAAGGCCTATATGCCCTTGTCTTTTATATATGATACTATAAAACTGTAAAATAAATTCAAAACTTCAACTTAGAAGAATATCTAATTAAGAAAAAAAACAAATGTTTAGCATTTTATCACTGTGGCATGTTTCCAAATCAGATAAAAAATATATAAGATATTAGGATGACATTTTCCTCAAAGGTGGTTGCTACAATGCGCAGTGAAAAAAGATCACTTCGATGTGGCTTTCAATATATCCAACTCTTTATACCTTTTAACTGTAAGGTGTTATCCCAAAGTGCAAGATGAGCGGGAAACTATTGGGTTGTGAACAGATAGTAAATGTTGCTATACTTGTATTTTAAATCTGTAAAGGGAAAGTAGAGTAAATTTGATTATATTTACTTGAGCTTAGTTTAAAATTTTGTTATATCTTTCTCTCTTTTCTCAAAAGAGAAAGCATGAGACTAACAAAATTATAAAATTACTTGGTCAATGTTTTTTTATTAAATCGGAGATTATACATTGGAATTGTAGACTATGAGTTGGTATTAAAATCCTTCAGGTCTATAACAATAAAATTAAAAATCAATTAACCTGTAAATTGTTTTCACCAATCAGAAATTTATTCACATAAACATAAATTGTATACAAGCGAAGAATCATTAATTGTATAGTGCAATAAAATCAAGAAATTAATATAGCAGATCAAAGTCATATTGTTGGTAACCTGTTTAATTAAAAGTGAGTTTAACAACAATAAGTTCTGTTTAGAGTAGAAAATATGTTTGATTACATTGCTTTGGCTAGTAAAAAAACGGAGTACATTTCGAAATAAACGAAGAACAAAATTTCACAAATATAAAGAAAATTGGCTTATGGTCTTCCGTTCCCTAGTCCCTTTTGAAAATTGACACCTTGTGGCCTAGAGGAAGAGTCCTAACTACGCAGTTAAGACCCATGTTAAGAGTAACTGAGTAAGAATCCTGAAATTAAAACAGTAAATTTGAAAATAGCTCAGAATCATAGAGCAATTTTTAAAAGGACAAAATTTAGATGATGAATAAGAAAACTAAACAAATATTTTAAACTCACTTTTAATTTTTGAATAAGAGCATGATTTAGTAAATCCAAAAAATTGAGAAAAGTAAATCATACACTTTAGGTCATTCTCCTTCTTAGAAGAACGGATTTCGCCACTGTTACTACTATTGTAAAAAAAAAATCACAACTATAGTCAAATCTTATCTCAAATGTAATCTCGGCTTTATTAATCATATTCTTATGTGTAGCAACCATGGAATTAACTTATTAAAAATAATAAAATAATTTTCATTTCATTTATTTAGCTAGGATAAGCTTATGTTGTTTGCCTAATGGTTAGATTGATCCCAATAGAAAACTATCGTCAGCCTACTCCAAACGATTTTGTAATGCCCCATAAATCACACTATATGCCAACCTACTATTCTATTTATTTATATATCTTTTATATATCTTTTTATTATAACATATACATATATATATATATATATATATATATATATATATATATATATATATATATATATATATAGGGAAAGGATCCGTTGCACACTACTTTGGTGCTCACCGCGTGAACACTATGCCTTCGGGCGTTCATATCGAAAATCCGAACCGTTCACATTGATCTACACATCTAAATTAGTCTAAATATGTAAAATCAAATCATTTAAAATTCATTTGCTCATTCATTGAAGTGTTACAAAATTGTATGACTGAAATTCATTGTTTTTATAGTCACATGATGGATGGGCAAATGAATTTCAAATGATTTGATTTTACATATTTAGACTAATTTAGATGTGTAGATCAATGTGAACGGTTCGGATTTTCGATATGAATGCCCGAAGGCGTAGTGTTCACGCGGTGAGCACCAAAGTAGTGTGCAACGGATCCTTTCCCTATATATATATATATATATATATATATATATATATATATATATATATAGGGGTGTCAAAAAATATCATATTACCATACCATACCATACCATACCATTACCATACCATATATTACCGAAATCTTGGTAATACCATACCGAAATCTCGGTATTGTACCATACCGAAATTATATGGTATGGTACTGGTACCCAATGCTGATACCATGGTATACCATACCATACCAAGTAATTAATATATATTTAATTTAATTTTTATATTTAAAAACCCATGCCCAGACTTAGCTCCAGGCCCATTTTTCTTATTTACTTTTTCAATTTTTCACCCCAGTTATACTAGTACTTCAACTATTCTTCTATTTTTCCTTCTTCTTCTTTTTTTCTTTTTTTGAATCTAGGGCACACGCACTGATTGACCTACGCACTACGCTGCCGAAGCACCACGCTGTCGCGACACCGCCTACCTTCTTCAGCCCCATCGGTACGGTATTTTTGGAAGATTTTTTTGACAAATTAGGAAACATTAGAGTTTAGTTGGTGTATTAATATAAGATCCATCTTCTTCTTGTTCTTGTTGGGTTTTCTTGAGATCTTGGGTATTATTATTCACAAGTAATTAGGAATTTAGAATGTAAAAAAATCTTCTGATTTGATTTATCAAATTAATTTTTGTATTTTTTTTAGGAGTTAATATATGTGAAATCTTATTTATGTATTATATTTGTATCATAATCCTTAAATTGATTTATATATGAATCTTCTAAATGAGATACATATTGGAAAAAAAAGGAGTAGAACAATACACAGAAATGAAAGAACCATCAAATATCATGAATGTTATGAACGGAAAATAACAATACTGTTGTCATTCTTTATATATGAATCTTCTTAACTTCGGGAATTGTTGTCATTCTTTCTCTGTATGTTGAAGCTATCCAATTATATCTAATTAAGCATATTGCAGAATGTTGAATCTAATAGGGTAGCATATTAAATCAATCATATTGTAGAATGTTGAAACTAATTTTCATACAATAAAGAGATATTATATTGAAACTTATACATCTCTGAAATTGTACAACAATAAAGTCTACAACCCTGATTTGTTGTTTGGCCTGGGTGGATTAAGGAACTTCCCTGATTTGTTGTTTGGCCTGGGTGGATTAAGGAACTTCTTCATATATATATATATATATATATATATATATATATATATATATATATATATATATATAGGGTAAAAGGGATATGAGCAACTTGCTCATTTAGTAAATGAGCAATTGATTATGTGGCATGCATGTGATACATTGGACAACTAACCCTTTTAAGAATTTTTCAATCACATGCATGCCACATCATCAATTGCTTATTTACTAAATGAGCAAGTTGCTCAAACCCCTTTTCCCCATATATATATAATTATTTATGTTGGAACTTCTTCATATATATATTTATGTTGAGCTTATTTATACTTCATTTGCCATTTATATGAATGTTATATTTTTAAGCTAATTGATGTCCGGTAGTACCATGGTATTACCAATACCGTACCAATATTCTGGTAGTACCGAACTCGGTAATACCAAAATCTTGGCACGGTAATGGTAGAGAAATTTGTGTACCAAGTATTCCGGTACGGTAGACGGTAGAGTAATGATAATACGGTACGGTACGGTATACCAGCCCTATATATATATATATATATGTACGTATACATATGTATACATATACATATGTATATATATATATATACATACGTATACATACATATGTATACATACATATACATACATATGTATACATACATATGTATGTATACGTATGTATATATATATATATACATATGTATATGTATACATATGTATACGTACATATATATATATATATATATATATATATATATATATATAGGGAAAGCTTCGGTTGAGCACTACTCTAGTGCTCACCGCGTGAACACTAGGCCTTCATGCGTTCATATCGAAAATCCGAACCGTTCACATTGATCTACACATCTAAATTAATCTAAATATGTAAAATCAAATCATTTGAAATTCATTTGCCCATTCATTCAAGTGTTACAAAATTGTATGGCTGAAAATCATTGTTTTTATATTCACATGATGGATGGGCAAATGAATTTCAAATGATTTGATTTTACATATTTAGACTAATTTAGATGTGTAGATCAATGTGAACGGTTCGGATTTTCGATATGAACGCCCGAAGGCCTAGTGTTCACGCGGTGAGCACTAGAGTAGTGCTCAACCGAAGCTTTCCCTATATATATATATATATATATATATATATATATATATATATATATATATATATATATACACATAGGTATATGTATACGTATATGTATACGTATGTATGTATATATATACATATGTATATATATACATATATATATATACATATATATACATATGTATACATATGTATATATATACAGAGTAAGTCTATTAAGAGCTCGGAAGCTGAGTGCCTTATCGGAAGCTGGGAGTCACAGCCGTCTGATCGATCTTGATCACGATCGGACGGCTGAGATCGTCCCGCTCTTTTCTTCACAATAACGGAGGGGTAAAAGGGGTATACTCATTCGACTGAGTATACCCCTTATCTCTACACTTCCTTATCGATTAAGCCTTCCTCTCTTCTCTCCCGCTCTCTCTCGTTCCAAACCCTAATCCCCCTCTCCCGCTCTCGATACCCGCTCTCGAAGTTGAAAGACGATCTCTTTGGGGCTCCTCTATTCTCTTCTCACCCTATCTGAAGAGATCCGCACCTTCGAAACCCTAATTGAAGGTCTCTTCGAAACCCTAATCGATAAGGAAGAAAGAGAGAGCGCTCCTCTCCCGCTCTCTTTCTTTCTCAACTGTGTAAAACCCTACCCCTACCACCGATCGGAGCCAGATCTTGCTCATCCTCAGATCTGCGGAGGAGTAAAAGGGGTATACTGTAGCGATCGATAGCTCGGCTGCCGGTTTGGATTTCTTGGCTCATTGGGTTGTTCCTCTCTCATATTCCGGAGGGAAGTATTTGACTCTCATAAATCCTTTAATGATATCTGTTTAATTTCTTGCATTTTCTTTCGGTTTTGTTTGTAGGCAATGATGAGATTGATTTGGATATTAGTTGGTTACAAAATTTTGGGCCATTGAAATTATTGTTTTGAAGTCTATTTGATTGTGTGCCATGATAATTATTCAAAGTTGAATACACATCTGGGGTATGAGCGGGAGAGAAGAGAGTAAGGCTTGAAAGTATCAAATTTAGAGTTTTGAGACTAACTCATTTCACCAAAATTTTTGGCACCGATGACTCACAATGGTTTAGACAGTGATGCAAAACACTTTATGATCTGAATAATTATTTCAATCATGTTCTAAGTATTCTTGATTATATAGCTATCATATCCTAGTTGGCGCGACACTCCAATGCAGCCCTACTTATGATTAGTGTTTTCTGAGCCTATTGGTTTTCATTAGTCTATATATATTCATGAGTAAGTCTATTATGTGAGCTTGGCCGATTGATTGTGAGAAGATAAGAGATAGGGGTATTTGATTTTACCCCTTTTACCCCCAAACATTCTGAAGATAAGCAGTATCAAATATGAGTCGTTCCATTGCATACAATCGCAAAGGAATGGCTAAACCCCCCCCCCCCCCCCCCCCCCCCCCCCGCGCACGCTCTCGATAAGGCATTCAGTTCACAAGCTCTTAATAGACTTACTCTATATATGTAAGACAGTTGCTGATAAGCTCCAACCAACACAGACAGAGCATGTAGTATCAATTTTTGTCAGCCCAGAACAAACACAAACAGATCATGAAGTGTACCAAAAAAACTGTACATTAGGCAGTGATGCTAAACACTTTATGATCTGAATAATTATTTGAATTTGTTGTATTTATTGTTGATTATATATCTATCATATCCTAGTTGACACGGCACCCCAATGCAGCCCTAGTTATGGATAGTGTGTTCTGAGCCTATTGTTTTTTCATTTGTTTACGAAAGACAGTTGATAACAAGTTCAAAACTGCAGAAACAGAGCATGAAGTATGCAAAATTTGTAAGCTCCAAACAACAAAAAACTGGATTTTATAGTAACTGAAGTTGGATGTGTATGTGTTGGGTACTCATCTAAGCCTTTTGGTCTTTGAGTCTCCCAAATGCTTTGTTGGTGTAGGCCGTGATGAAAAACAGTTTATGATCTGAATATTTACTTCAAAATTGTTGTATTTATTCTTGATTATATATCTATCATATCTTAGTTGGCACGGTACCCCACTGCAGCCCTAGGTATGAATAGTGTGTTCTGAGCCTACTAGTTTTATTTAAACCACATGTTCAGTTTCCGTTGTTCTGACACTATACCAAGTTTGAAGCTTAATGGGAAGCTTCTGTTTGTCTTGAGCCCACAAATTTTGGTACTTCGTGTCCATGTTGAAAGAGTTCATTTTATGTGTGTTCTGGGTTAACAAAACTTGATACTTCATCAGTATGTTTCTGTTTGTTCTGGGCTTACTTCAAGTTGACAACATTGGATAGTTAATGACATGCGCTCGACAAACTTGGATACTTCAAGTTCTGTTTTTGTTTGCTCTAAGATTAGAAATTTTGATACTTCATGATCTGTATCTGATTGTTCTGAGCTAACAACATTTGTATACTTCATGCTATGTTCTTGTTAGTTTCGGACCGGCTAAAATTGATACTTCATAATCTGCATGTGTTTGTTCTGGGCTGGTTAAATTTTTATACTTCATGCTCTATTTGTGTTTGCTCTGGACTGGCAAAAATTGCCACTTCATGTTCTCTCTGTGTTGGTCCTGAGCATACAAATTTTGCATACTACATGCTCTGTCTGTGTTGCTACTCAGCTTCCAAATCTTGCATACTTCATGATCTGCCTGAGCTTGTTTTGGGCTGATTAAATTTTTATACTTCATGCTCTACTAGTGTTTGTTCTGGACTGGGAAAAATTGATACTTCATGCTCTGTTTGTGTTGTTTATGAGCTTTGCAAGTTTTGCATACTACATGCTCTGACTGTTTTGGTTCTGAGCGTACAATTTTTGCATACTTCATGATCTTTTTGAGCTTATTCTGGGCTGATGAAATTTGCATACTTCATGCTGCACTTGTGTTTGATCTGGACTGGGAAAAATTCATACTTCATGCTCTGTCTGTGTTGTTTATGAGCTTTGCAAATTTTGCATACTACATGCTCTGACTGTTTTGGTTCTGAGCGTACAAATTTTGCATACTTCATGATCTGCCCGAGCTTGTTCTGGGCTGATAAAATTTGTATACTTCATGCTGTACTTGTGCTTGATCTGGACTGGCATAAATTTAATAGTTCATAATTTTTTTGGTGTTGGTTCTGACCGAGGAGGAAAATTTAACACTTCATGATATTTGAACTTCATGTTCAACCTCCGTTTTCCTGAGCCTACAATATTTACTTGAAACTTTTTCCCAGTGCTGAACAAACTATCCGTTTTTTTTTTATTTTGTCGTCTCCATGTTCAATAATTTCAGTTTACTTTTGATTTCAGGTTGAATTCTGCATGATGTGCATTTTGGAGCGATTGAAGACTGCAGTACGGGAAAACTTGATATTCGGATCAAAATATGTAAATTTTGTCATGTACTTGTAATTTATTAAACAATGTACTATGCTGTAAATTATTATTTATGATTCAGTTCTTTGTACAGTGTTAGATGTGAAGCACATTTCTTACGCTGTAGAGTTATTGTGATGTATTACTTTGCAATTCTATGAAGACCCAGTTTTTTCCAAATATTATGTTCATTATTGTCTTGATTTAATGATTGAAATTAAGTGTTTTTTTTGGGCGTATTACGCAGCATGGCGTATCCAATTGATTTTCATGCTCAGAAGTACCACAAACCCAGCATCATGTACATAAATTTTGTAAGGTCTGTACTAAGATAGACAGAGCATGAAGTAAAAAAATTTGTAAAGCTTGTGAACTAACACAGAGTATGCAAAATTTGTAAGCTGAGCATGTAACACAGACAGAGCATGTAGTATGCAAAATTTGCAAAGCTCATAACCAACGCAGAGAGAACATGAAGTGGCAAGTTCTGCCAGTCCAGATCAAACACAACTAGAGCATGAAGTATACAAATTTTATCAGCCCAGAAGAAGCTCAAAAAGATCATGAAGTATGCAAAATTTGGAAGCTGAGTGGCACCACAGACAGAGCATGTAGTGTGCAAAATTTGTAAGTCTCATAAACAACACAGACATAGCATAAAGTATCAATTTTTCCCAGTCCAGATCAAACACAAGTAGACCATGAAGTATACAAATGGTATCAGCCCAGAACAAGCTCAGCCAGATCATGAAGTATGCAAAATTTGTACGCTCAGAACCAAAACAGTCAGAGCATGTAGTATGCAAAATTGGCAAAGCTCATAAACAACACATATAGAGCATGTAGTATCAGTTTTTCCCAGTCCAGATCAAACACAAGTGCAGCATGGAGTATGCAAATTTCATCAGCCCAGAACAAGCTCAAAAAGATCATGAAGTATGCAAAATTTGTACCCTCAGAACCACAACAGTCAGAGCATGTAGTATGCAAAATTGGCGAAGCTCATAAACAACACAAACAGAGCATGAAGTATCAATTTTCCCCAGTCCAGAACAAACACAAGTAGAGCATGAAGTATAAAAATTTAATCAGCCCACAACAAGCTCAAAAAGATCATGAAGTATGCAAAATTTGTACCCTCAGAACCAAAACAGTCAGAGCATGTAGTATGCAAAATTCCCAAAGCTCATAAACAACAAATATAGAGCATGTAGTATCAGTTTTTCCCAGTCCAGATCAAACACAAGTGTAGCATGAAGTACGCAAATTTCATCAGCCCAGAACAAGCTCAAAAAGATCATGAAGTATGCAAAATTTGTACCCTCAGAACCAAAACAGTCAGAGCATGTAGTATGCAAAATTTGCAAAGCTCATAAACAACACAGACAGAGCCTGAAGTATCAATTTTTCCCAGTCCAGATCAACAAACAAGTAGAGCATGAAGTATAAAAATTTCATCAGCCCAGAACAAACACAAAAAGATCATGAAGTATGCAAAATTTGTACGCTCAGAACCTAAACAGTCAGAGCATGTAGTATGAAAAATTTGTAAGCTGTGGACCAACACAGACATAACATGAAGTATCAATTATTTCCCAGCCCAGAGCTAATACAATCAAAGCATGAAGTATACAATCTATCTTAGCTCACAAAAATATTATACAGATCATGAAGTATCAAAATTGTGTAATCTCAGAACAAACTCAAACAGAACTTGAAGAATATTGAAGTATACAATTTTTGTCAGCTTGGAGTAAGCCCAAAACAAACAGAAACATAGCTTGAAGTATCTCCGGTTCGTCGCTAACGAACATCTCATTCTTTCTCTTCGATTCCTGCACCAAATGATTCATCAAATAGAAGAAAATTCAACGGAAAACATGATTAAAACTAGTAGGCTCAGAACAAGTGCAACGGAAAACATTATCTCTTTCACTTGGAATAAAAAATTCATGCCGGCTCAGAAAAAGAACACCTTCAACTTTAATATCCC